>JAQIVE010004564.1:0-14333 GCA_034698285.1 Sminthurinus bimaculatus | reverse complement strand
GTATACATTGAATGGATTGGGAGCCATTGAGATTGGAAGAAATGAGCTAGATGATTGTGGTGTTGGGGGAGAGGAGACAGAGACAGAGACGGAGACGGAGAGAGAGAGAGCAAAAGAGTCGACGGCGGACACTCATAAATAGTGAATAGGAGGAGGATCCCGGAAGATCCGAGCACATGCTCATCAATATGAAAGTCAAGGAATGAGAAGACCGGAAGTAGCTCAATATGTCTTCTTGTTGTACTTTGCATGCATACATGCAGCCGAACCCAGCTTTATTCCTTTCTCTCCATTCACAAACACTGAGGACAAATAATGGCCAAATGCAAATATTCACTTCCGACCCAAACCAAACAGCTTTTCAACACAACCACCACAAAAAGCGCAACTGATGTCCAGCCTGTTTTATCTTTGCATACATATCAGAATATTACATATCGTATTATATATGTTAAACTTTTTTGTAATATTCTCCAAGTATAGACTTCTTTCTACATATGGGCATATGTATGGATATCTTCTAAGAATAGATTACAATCATTAGTGTTTCTCTAGCATGTATAAACTTTTGGCTACTAGCACAAATGCCCCTTTTTATATATTCTAGATAGCTCACACATAGTTAGATCTATGATTTTTCATTTTTCTATTAGTAAAATGCAGGAAGAAATAAATCATGGATTAAAACTGAAAATAAGAAACAAAGAAATCTAGCATAATGATCTCTGTTCCGTGTATTACATATTACATGTGGCAACACAAACTGAAGGGTTTCTGTCGTATTGTATAAACTGCGATTGGACGACATGGGCAAAGTTTATCGATGAGCGGAATGACAAACAGAGAAAATGGAGAAACTAAAGAGAGATTGGGAATGACTATGCAAAATATTTGGAATCTCAGTGTGTTTAGAATTTGGATTGACAGACAGGCAAAACGAAGAAAGAGCGTGTGAGAGGAAATAAATTGTGTGAGCTCTGTCTCTCACCTCATCACCGGAACTGAAATATTGATTTGAAACGGTGGTGCGGGTGGAGGTGGAATTGGAAATGATAAAGGATGGAAGGAGGTTGCCCCCCCCCCCTCTCTCTCTCTCTCTCTCTCTCTCTCTCTCTCTCCCCGTTTCTCTTTCACTCCTCAGATACACATATTACGTAATGTACTTTTTGGTATCCCAGTCCCAGAATATTGTACTCCATTTTCAGCTTTATTTTCAGCTCAAGGAACAAGTTAAACGAACACTGAATTTGATCGCTGTGTGTACCCACAAATGAAATTTACTCAACTGTTCCCATCTATGCGTACACAGTACATAGTTAATATGATGATAAAAAGGACGGTAAGGTGGCAAAGGAAAGAAGTTTTGGTGAGCGGACCAGTTCCGTTGGCTCGCATATTGACTTGACATGTAGCGGGCGCGGAAGGGGGAATATCTTTTGTTTACAAGGCAAGTAAAAATAGATGATGATAATAAACTGCGTTGGTGTTCTATTGCATGAAACATTCAGTCTATTGTGCATTTCGTATTTAATTTCACTCACATACAATGCATAATGGCTCTATAGTACTGGAGACGGCGACTCGGGATTCACCGTCAATTTTCCATGCGTTTGATTTTGATCGTTGATCCAGACACCACACACAAATGAGAAGCAGGAGGGAAATAAAAGAGAGCATTTTGAGCAACAAGGGAGAACAAAAGGAGGAAGATGGAAAAGGTATAAATGTTCACAGGAAAAATAACTGACTGGAAAAACAGGAAAATGGACTTGCTGTTTTTACTCCAGCTTTGCTGCATGAACAGACATTTGATTTCGTTTGACTTGCACGCTGTTCTATGGCGTATGTATATTGCATCTAGTGTTTGTGCATTCACAAAAAATACCCTCTCCCTGCTTTTTATGTGTATCTCTCAATGAACTGTCACAGTGTGGTGTTTGTTGTTGTCCGGTTTATTTTGCTATTCCCCTTTCTCATCCTCCTCCTCCTCGCCGTTGTTGTCACGATAACTGCGTGCTGTCGCTGGTCCTTTGTTGAGTGGCACGTCAACGTCAACTTCCGAGAGGACTTGGGCACTTCAAGTTGACTTTGAAATCCAGTGGCAGTGGCGGTTTATACTGCAAACTAACCTTTGACCCAGTTTCCTGTACAAACTCGACGAAAAACACAAACTACATGTTAAATGTAGACATTACGGGGACGATAAATGCGGGGCAGTACACAATACAAATAATACAATAAAATGGCGGAGCACGCGACGCCGATCGTGTATTATTCACGTATACACACACATAATAGCTATACCTTTTCTTTAACTCGCGATCAGTGTGTTTTGGTGCTTGTGTTTGTTCCATGCTTTGCTATTGTTGGGAACATGTTGACGTTGATGCAGTTCATAAAATATGAGATAAGCACGATACCTTCATGGAAAAGGTTTTTTTTATTTTTTATTTAATTGTTATACTAAAAGGGTCCATCATTTTTTGCATCGTCATCACCATTGGCCGAGTTATTACATTTACCTTAAAATGAATGCTCCTATTTTGGACAGTAAGCGACAATCATCGTCTTTTTTACCGTTCTACTATGGTTTTGCATTTGTGCTGCGTTTTCATTGTTGATTCAAACTCAATCCAAATTTTTTCAAGTTTTCCAAATTAAAAATGAATCATAACATTGATGAAAATAATACTTTTCCTCCACAGAGTTCTTCTTTATTATTATTGTCTATAACTTTGGAAGCAATTGGTCAGAAATCATGTCAGGAGAAAATGGGAAAAGACGCCCAGTCAGTCCTATTTCTCGACGAGGACAAGACAAAGCAAAGCGAAATCACCTAAAAGAAGAATACACCATGTTCTTCCATTTAGAGAGTTTCTAGATTCCACACACGTTGCTCATGTGTACAACATACATACATACATACATACATACATACATAGGAGAAGGAAAGGGAGGAGGCGGACGAGAGTTTGTACACACATTTATTGTATAAATTGTGCCTTGACTCGGCTCTGACTCAACTCAACTCAGCTCGTGTGAATGCTGCACACAAGAAATATACATAAAGTTGACTTCAGATGCTCCGTTTTTCGGTTTCCTTCTTCTCGCCCTCCCTCTCATTGACTCGCTGTCTCTCTACCCGAATCCACATTCACGCTATCAACTTGGGCATGGACTGCATATATGTACACATACAATATGGAACAACAAACAAGAATTATATGCACATGTAACTATGCACAACAACATGAGGAGAGTCTCCTCAGCCGTATCTAGTACAATAGATAGATGTTGCAGTGTGTAAGTTGTACATTGGACATATTATACGCACATGTTATACATTGGACTATAGAATAGAGTTTTGTGGTGAAGCTTCTTCGCTCCTTTGCATCCCCACTCCTATTCGTATACATGGGGTAAACGCTCACGGAGACACGACAGAAGTGCATTAGTGAAATTAAACTCGCCTTACGCAATGCAATCCTCCACCAAATTCAGCGGAGGAAGAGCTCCAGCCATCACATCGAACACAAAAACACACATAATACATACATGTACACAAAATAACCGGAAAATATCACATGGAAAATATATATTGTGTGTAGTATGTACGTGTGTATGCAGTATGTAGAAAACAGAAGCTGGAGGTAAAGTTGGCAGTAAAATAGGAGGGGAAATACAAGAGTCGTACATATTGTGTATGGTCACAATGCTTTGTATTGTACGCCGTACATGGTAGTGAATCCCGTATCGTACACCATCACCAGCCGACTGGATTGGATTGATCGTCAGGGCAGAATGTGAATGTGAATGAGAATGAGGATGAGGATGAATCTCGCACCGAGTATAAATATAACCGCCTCTTCCTCTTCCTCACATTGACTTGCCTTTGCCTTGTCTTGGCTTGGTTTGACGAAGGCAATGCAAAGTGCAGCGCTGCCATGCATCTCCACAATGTAAACAATGACTGAAATGGGAGAAAGTTGAGAGTTTCAGATTTCAAGTGCATCAAAAATATTTCAAAAAATGTCAAGAGAGTCAAAACTATTACGTCATTTCCCCACAGTGCACAACACTTGTCATGACCGTACATTTGTCTTGTACGGGAGAATGTACATGCAAGTATATAGTATACCGTGTCTGTTTGAATTGTGCGGCAGCAGCACTTCGAAATTTTCTTCTCTTTTTGGAGACGGACAATTCAAAGTGCCGCACTATTGAAAACAAACGCGGAGCATGCATCTCAAATGTAAAATGCATGCAGCACTAAAAAGTTCCTTTCACTTTTTACGCAACGGACTATTCAAAGTGCAGCACTACTTGATGCTGCCGCACAATTCAAACACACACGGTACGTATATATACAAAAAATATTGCAAAAGTTTGTCAAGATTTTATGGGGAAAAAGAAAGCTGCTACTCCATGCGCATACCCAGTTTAATATTTTTTACTCTTCAATTTTCAATGTTGAAGCCTTTTGTACATACAATGCTTGTACATGTTTCTATGCTCCGGACTCCGGGTTACCCATAAAAATATGATACGAAAACTATAAACTAAAATAGTTCACCGAGGAAAAAGTGGATGATGGTGATGATGGGTGGTGATAAAAGGGAGAGCAGGTGTGGGCTAAAGAGATGGGATATCCTTATCATTACCGTTACCGGGAATGGCGAGGCATAACTATACGTAGTACGTGGATAGACATGTGTATTGTGTATGGAACGGAACGAAGGAGATCACCGAGGCTCAAAACTCAAATCAGACAAACAGGTGGCTTAAATGACTCCTCCTTTTATGCCTTCTTTCTTTCTTGCATTTATCCAGCAACCTTTTCTGCAGCTTCCCTCTCCTTCCTGTGAATCTGGATCTGGATCCTGCAGACTCTTTAATCTCTGGCCATAAAAAGAGAAAACTTCCATCTCTTTCCCTCTTTTTACGGCAAATCTATACTCGAGGCGTAAAATGGAAGTTGAGACTCTGCTCTTCGTGTGTAAACTAATTTCCTCTAACTGACTATTTAATACAGTCAGCGACTGCGGAGCAGGGTATAAAACAAAGATATATACATTTGTAAGTAGAAGAGGATACTGTATGTACAGTGACGCAGAGAGAGAGAGAGAGAGAGAGAGAGAGAGAGAGAGAGAGAGAATCGGTAGCTTCAGGTTTGCTTTCTCTCGTCTCCCTCAATTGGATGCGAACATGTAAACGCAAATAAACGCGGTCGAGGTTGAGATCAAACGGTCCATAAAAAGTCTACATCCCCTGTAATATACCTGTACGTGCATAACTGCATGTATCCATGGTCCAAACTGTAAGTCGTCCTGTCTCCCCCGTTCTCTCCCTGTTGCAGTAAAGAAGTCTTTCTAACTATATTCATTCATTTATGGTCATCGTCATGATAAAATATTTCATTAGCTTTTTACTAAAAAGCTAAAATCCTAAAGATTTTTGTGGATTTGATTCCGTAGAAGAAGAAGGACAGCCATTTGTTTTCCTATTTCACCATCAAAGGTGAATTAATGTCTCATCCATTCTATCTATTTAATATATACAGGGTCCAATTCTCCTGCTCCCTTGATATATCACCTACACAAATAAATCGGCGTGTTGAGTCGCGGATCAAAAATCCAAGCCGGCTTATTAAAAACAGTCTTATTTTCATATCATGTCCTACATTGTAAGAACCAGTCAGTTGCAAGCAGATGGGTTATCGTCATTGTTGTTTCATGTCTCACCAATCGAGCCCGTAATGTATATTTTGTATCATGTAATATCCAGGAAAATAGGGTGTCTCAGATACTACAATCTACATTGCATACAACGTTATCCAGAATCCCAATCGGCTTTATAATCAAGCGATGGTGATAATGATAAAGACTTGAAGCCCTTGCATTAGTGACTTTGGACCCCGGATTGAACGAAACGGGTGCAATTTGCAAGTGAATTTTTTCCAGCAAATTATTCGTTTATGTGATCACCAATTTCTTTTAATTCACAGTTGCAGGTTTGCCCTCCATGAATGAACTGTGTGTACACTCAAGGGTTTATCATGTGCCAAGTTTGTGTCTTTGCAGCGGGCAGATCTAATCAGCCGTTGACCGTAAAGCAAACAGGGTAAGTAGTACTATATGGGGGGAAACCGTAGTCGGTGCAAAATAAATGATATCTCTGCACTCGTCAAAATCGTCCTCAGTCAGATCTCACCCCGCATTTATTAGCGGGATTAAAGGCTTATCACGTCATGATTTTGATTCCGATCCCTCATGTTACTGCAAATCATTCAAGTCTAATAGAAAAATTACACCACTTTTTCATACACACATAGCAACTACTAATTTTTTAAGGTCGCTCATTGATTATAAACATCTCTGATTAGTTAACAGGATGTTGTCAGAATATCTGAAAATATAAGATGGGTCTAATTAATTGGAGCTTGAAGCTACATAAACTATTACCTACTTTACGCATCAAAAAAGGGAAAATCCAAACTTGTCCTGCGAACAGAAAAAATAAACGCTACCAAAGAATGTTTGAAATTTTCCGAAAAGTTATATTTTGAAATTCCATAGATTTAGAAGCGCCAGGTTATATTACTACACACAGTTGTGGAAGAGCGACACTTTCATCCTAGACACAGAGTTGGAGAAGATTGTTATAAAATAAAGATAATCATCAAAATAGGAGGAGGAGGAAGAGGAGGAGGAAGAAGAAGTTCTGGGCTGTAGTCAAAGACGACCCTTTCTAGACTCTCACTTTGGCCCTATTCAAGTCATTTGACTTGACTATTGCATTTCCAAGAGCTCCACCATCTTTTCCCTCCCTCTCTCTCTCTCTCTCTCATCTTTCTATTCATGTTTTCTTGTGGACTTGATGCACAGTGAAATACACAAGACAGAGAAGACGTCGAAGGTCTAAAGTATTCCGGCGTTTGGGAGAAACGTACAGAAATAAATAGTATACAGACAGGGACGCGAGCCTCCAGTTTCTCTGGCGTATGTATCGGGCACCTCAATTGAGTAGTGCACTTTCATTATTATACCTTCCGCTCATCCCTTCCTTTTCTCCGACTGTGCAGACCTCGCCACGTATTCCCTTTCTCTCCTTTCTCTTCTTTGTCTGCTCAGAAACATATACAAGAGAAAGGGAAATGAAACTTGCGAGTCCAGTATAGACTCAGCTATATTCTATGTCCTCCCTTGTAAAGAGCGAGGAAGAAAAAACTATCAACTTTTATTTTCCTTCTCCTCCTTTCGTTCTTTCTCTTTATTTTCCCTTTATTTTTGTACGACAGCAGAAAGTTAGTCCCTCTCTCTCTCTCTATGCACAGATTTCTATGCCTATTAGACAGCATGTGTGTACATATGTTTCATAAGTATTTTGTAGTTGTATAATACACGCTTACAGTCATTCATCCTCTCACTCGCTCAACCGTTTCTTTGTTCTTTCTCTTCTTTAGTTTTCTATTCGACTCTCGCTTGTTTTTTCCCTTCGTTTGTTTGATCTTGGAATGAAAGGCGTGGTCGAAATCCCGACGTGATTTCATGGAAAATTTCACACAATGTCTATTTGTATCAGACATGTGTATGATACATAAAAAGGGAGACGAAATCCGACTCGCAATGCCTAATTTTAACAATGTGTACCTCGCATAAAATGTTCCTACACTAATGTATCCATGTATGTATTAGCTACCAGCTTCGTTTCACAAGTTATAACTTTACAATTATGGGGAATTACAGATACATACTTTTGATCATTTTTCACCTCTATGAGATTTTTGATCAGCAAGTAAGACAAGAGTATACAGTATACATATTGTTACATGTCAAGGCTATGTATACGATGTGATGTACGTTATGTATGGTATGTGAAACAAGTTCCAGTTCTTGAACTTGACTCCATCACAAGGCATAATGCTATTAGCTAAGCTATGATGTAGTTTACTTTTCTATAGTGTGGAAACGGGATTGAAATAAAAAAGAAAGATAAAAGATTGCGAATACGTTTTCCCATCAATCATGTCAAGAGCGTTGCTTTTTTTGCGAGAAAGCGAGATTTGTATTCTGTTTTATGGCATCTTTACCTAGGTACAAAGCGCCCAATAGACAGTTCAGATATAGGCAGCGATTCGCAAGTCAAGTCAACTTGTAATCTCGAATTCCACGTGTCACTCAAGTCCACGCCAATTCCCACAATCAATCACACCAGCTACCTTTTCAATCAGTACGAAATCGCATATAAATAAGTTGTCTTCTTTATCTTGACAAGTAATTTCTGTCTTTAAATATGTATAAAATTCCGGTTTAATCGACAAAACATTGATAATGTTTAAAATTGAAATTGAATCTGTTTTTTGTTCGAGGTAGTAGTTGACTCACGAACTGGAGTGTGTAATTTTTTAGTTTCATAAAATAATTATAGTTGATACACGTTGAACTTAATCGACTCCATCCTTCTAACTTCTAACTTGCAACATATCGGTATCTAAATGCTGATGATATTTATTTGTATGTTACATATGTACAATGTACATGCATATACCCACCAGTCAATATGCATTATGTACGTATATGCTAGTTGAACGTAATAAAGTATTACGTCAAGGTCTGAGAGAGGGGAAATGGAGACGTTTACTTTACGAGCGAAAACTATGGGGACAAAAAGGAGTGGAAGGGAAAGAGAGAAACGGATACAAAGAGGCAGCGAAGATGAGAATAAGGTACACACTTGAATTCTCATCCATGGATGACGTGAAGGCTGCTCAGATGGTACATCATCAGAATTAGTATCATCATCCTCATCCACGTCCTTTGTATATGTAGGCTCTTCCTGGCTCCGTGAATGTTTGTTATTTGTCTTGGGCTAATTGGAATCCGAATCAGTGGACTCGACCCCAATTTCAGCCGAATCGTTCCAGAGACAAGAAGAATCAGCAGCAGCCGCTCAAACTTTACTCCTCAAATTTTCATCGGACGGGAAGAAGAAGGAAGTCACTCACTCATCTATATTTCTGTACGTTGTATATGTACTCACAATGCTCCTGAAAATTTATCATTATCATTTAGAGTAGATCCACACACACACACACACACACACAGGCTGAGAGAGAAGAGATGATGATATCGAAATAATACAAGAGACAACAGAAAGACAGAGGAAACTTGTAAACTCTCTCTCACACATGAAGAAAGACAAGAGTTGAGCAACGAAAAGTAACCCAAAGGTACACACTACATACACTCAGCAACATACGTAGACAAAGAGAGAGAGAGAGAAGCCTGCAAACATAATTAAAACCATCATAAATACCAAAGAGACTTGGCGGAATCATCCTCAATGCATAAACGATCAAAAACCTGTTCTATCTCTCTCTAGTAACTTAGCCTGCTTGTCTTTCTCCGCCTCGTTCGCTCTCTATTTGTATCTCGTCAGACCATGAATACGTAATAGATAGAAAGAAAGAGTAAGAGAGAGAGAGAGAGAGAGAGAGAGAGAGAGAGAGAGAGAGAAGTAAACCTAATTCATCCATGTTTTATGCCGTCCCTTCACTTATAGACTCATTCAAGTTAATTTATGAAGCTCGACGACTCCATCAGCTCAAAACCAAACTAAAACCTCTTCTTCTCTTTTAATGTGAGTACACCATGCATTTGTAAGCATAGACACTTGTGCTATTTCTCTCCATATAAATGAATCTGCGTCTATTTCCAGCCAGAAACAACAAATGCGGAAGCAAGTCTATTACATACAAACAGTTACACATACAAACACACAAACAAACAAAAAAGCAACAAGCGAGCCTTGTTCTGTGAGTCGGAAAGGCAAGTTAAACATTAAACATTTCCAACTTTCTCTCTCACTGTCCAGTTTCCATTGAATATTATCATCTTTACAGAGAGCCGACTAATTGATTCCTCTTTTATTTAGATTTCAATTTCAATTTTTAACTTTCATTCCTCTCCATCTTTCTCAATTTCATATTGATTGTGCGGTCGTAGTATGATTGCAAGCACTAATATTGTGTGCTACTTGCTACCCAATTCTTCATACATGTACAACATACAATGTACACTGTACACAGAATCGGTGTAGTACATAGTAGCTGTTGTTACAACGTTACCACTGCCGCAGTTAAATGGCTATTTTTTTTGAACATTGAACAATAAAAATTACTTTTTTTTATAAATTTTGTGTAAACAACGTGAAACTGCGCGACCGGATTTTGAAAAAATATGGGTTATGCTGTGATAAATGGTTGAGAAGGTTGTAGGAACATGAAATGGAGACCTTCAGTTGTGATTTAAAAATGTCGTTGGGAGAGTGTCTCGAGTTTATGTAGAGTCTCGACGGCAGGCGAGAATTTGAAGGGATTTGAGACAGTAAAGGAGAGAATTTGTTTGTGTGTGGTTCCTTTTTTACTTGTTTAGCTTTGGCTTTTCCGTCTTTTCAGGGTGGCAGTCGCAAATCATTATCGAGCTCCTTTTCTTCCCTACTTCTACATTCTATCTAATAAAGGAGGTGAAACAAAAGGTTCGAATTGGAATGTCATCAGCCCGTACGTCTCTCTCTCTCTCTCTCTCTCTCTCTCTCTCCCTATCTCTCTTTCTTTGGGAAGAAGAGTAGGTACATACTCGAAAGCAGATAAATATCAGGTACACTGTCCTGAGTTCGATACAACTTCTAAATCCGTGTGAATTTCCCCATCGGTTTTGTATCTACCTGACTCTGATTCTTTCAACCTTTTCACACAACAATCGAATTTCAAAAATCGAATAAGAAGAAGAAAGAGAGAATGACGGTGACGGTTTATCAACATTTTTTACGAGCCATAAATTCCTCGTTGGTGACTCAACGCCAAGTAAGTAAACAAACAGCCAAACAATTAACCTACAGACAACAAACCGAAGCATCAACTCAACAATATCAGCTCAATAATGTCCAGCGTAGGCGCTCAAGGGTATTCCCAAATATGTGTAGCTTTCCGATACACACAACTTCACATCTGCATCTTTGACTTGGCTGTTGTCATAGGTTGACCAAGAAGAAAAGACACCCGCACATTTCCCTGTGGCCATTATAAATATGTTATGTACATATGAATATGGCTGATACGTTATGTACGCTGGCTCGCCTCTGTCGCCTCCTTACACGAACAATGAACACACGATTATCATCGCTAGTCAATAATTCAGGGTCCTTTTTCACCTTAAACACCTTTCCACATTACTCCCTTTTCTCCAGCTTCGTTCCGTCGTCTCGAGTCTCGAATCGTCTTCAACATTCCCTTGGCATTGATAATTTATGTACTGCCTCATTCTTTCACGACTTTATTACTTATTTGCCTGTGCAGTATATGTGTTATGTGTGTATTACTTATGGAATGATTAATATCGCCAATATTTCTATTGTATGAAATGTATTTGTAGAATATTAGTAGTGTGGATTTGAGTACATGGGGTTTACATTCAAGTTTATTTTATCCTAAAACTTAATCAACTCTTTTTCCGCCACTAATGTAGTCATAATCCCTGTATTCCGTAACACTAAAACTTTAACCAAGCACACACGATAAATTGGAACAGGAACAAAAATAGACCAAATCTGGATACCTTTACTTTTTGACATTATTTAAAATAGTTGTACTCCTAAAGAGTTATGTTTTTTTTAAAAATAAGTCGCTAATAGTTTCCATTTTCCATGGAAAAATTCCCCATTTTTCACAATTGTCAGAGATAATAGTCAATAGTCAATGGAACAAAACTTTAGATTCATAGGCAATTATGTTTTTTTTTCCGTTTCGATTTAATTATCTCCTGACGAAGGTAGAAGTGTCTGCCGAAAGCTGGAGTAAATAAAAGAATTCCGTTAAAGTCTTTACAAAACTATTAGCAAAAGAAACTAAAATTTTAGTTTCTTCTTTTACTTTTCAATAATTTTTTCAAAAGATTCAAGGTGCAATTTGGATAAGATAAACATGATGTGCGCATGTGCGTCTGTATTAATTGCTGTTATCTTGGATATATTTATATGTACTTATAAGTTAAAATTTACCACAAACAAATATCCCTTTCAATTTATTAAAACTTTGTTTTCAGTTGTAATTTTACTATCACATCATGACGTCACACCAAAGCATAAATTCTTTGAGCTTCACCTATTTTGTTTGTTTTGCTCCAGAAAAGGGACAAAGTGGGAATAATAATACGGCATTATAATATCCTTAATCCCCATTCAAGCGCATTCCGGTATACACATAAAACTAATATGGGAACATTGAGAAGGTGATGATATCCCGTTGAAAAAACAAACATCAGTAAACTTGGGCTCCTTATTGCTCCTCATTCATACCTAAACACCCTGTGAGTAATTTACTTGAGCTAGACATATTATATGCTCGCACAAAACACAAAACTCTAATAAGAAATATCTGTGTACTAATATAACAGGTATGAATTCATACTTAATAAGCATTATGCATAATATAAGTTACCATACAGAATCTTAATTACTTGGTCACATTCTTTCCTTTTGTACTGTCTGCAACCACAAATGCAGGTTGTGCAAATGCTACGTACGTAAATACTTAGGGAAGCACCGTCATCCGATAACCTCATAAAATGCTGTATTTATGCAGATAGATACGTGTATGTATAATGTATAATGTATATTGTACATACGTACAACATACATACATAATACGTATTATTCTTTCCTGGAGACAAACTAGCTCTGAATTTCTCGTCGTCTTTGGTTTTCTCGAATCTCGTCTGCTCTGCCTGTTGGTTTGCGTTAGTTTGGTTTGGTGGTATACTTATGGCTTTATGGGTGAGATTTAGTTTGTGTGTCTTTGTCCTCTTCTCCTCCGCCTTTTGCCGCAGTCCCAGTTCTCGTCTCACTCCTCAAGAATAACAATAACACATTAAGAAAGACATCATCCAGGGGATTATTCTATCAAAACAGTACCAGCACAGGGTCAACTTGCCTGCCTTCCTTTGCTCGTAATTCCATCGCCTCAAACCACACGGAGAATCCTACTCTTCCATTCCACTCTCTTCTTCTTCTTCCTTCCTTGTTCTTTACCCTGCTTAACTCATCCCAATCCCCATGAAATGATACTTTCGGATACCGTGATATGCCATTATGATACCGGGACGGAGACAAAGACCATGGCGACAAAGATGATCAAGACTAGGACCAAAGCAAGCCCAAGGAAATCAAAGTTAGGAAAAGGAGAGCAAAATCCCAGCCAACATAATCCCAGCTCTGTGACACACAACACAGAACAACTCCTATTATCAGCATAACAATCTTTTGCTCTAGAAATTTAGACGTTTAAACAAGTATTGTAGCTGGTGTTTGTCACATCTGTAATATGTAATATATTTTTACATACATATACATATGCAAAGAATTGTATGGGACCCCCCCCCTCCCTCCACCTTTGAAATTCTTCAACTAATCTTGAGTAAATTCAAAGGTAAAAACAAAATACACCTCAAGCTCTGGTTAAAATAACAGAATAAAATATGATGTAGAATAACATTATTGTGATTGTAAAACTTACTTGGCCATGAAGAGACTTTTTACAAAAGTGAAGGCTTACCTCTGCATCACAGCACAATGTACTGCATTTTCCGGCCATGGTCATTTGTTAACCCCCATTATTATAATTAACAGCTAATTTTTGAAAGTTAGTGGGATAGATGTGCTGTCGAGTGTTTTTAATCAATTCGCATGTGCTGATGACGAATCCGGCTTCAGGACATCGAGTAGTCAACGATAAGTTGGTCGAAATCGCATATCCGTACCCCCCGAGCCCCCTTTTTTTGGGCATTTTTGCAACCTTTTCTACGAAGTGGTATACTGCTCGACTATGTGCCGGATGTCATGTCCTCTTTAATTTTTCTAGACCACAAACATGTGCTGACCACGAATATGGCTCAAACAAATCTCTCCGAGACCGATAAGTTGGTTAAAATCAGATATTCCCAAGTCCAGTACCCCCTTTTTTCGCAGAATTTTTTATTATAATTTCACTAAAGTCGTGTTAAATGTTCAAAAATATAAAGTATGTCTTGTCCTCTTTAGACTTTCTAGACAATTAGTATCTGTTGAACAGGAATATTGCTCAAGGACATCGATCCGACATCGATAAGTTGGTTAAAATTACATGTACGTACCCCCCACAACCCCGTTTTTTGCATTTTTTCGGGACTATTTTCACTAAAGTCCTATAAAATGTTCTTATATATGAAGTATGTTGTGTCCTCTTTAGACTTTCTAGTCAAGTGGCATCTGCTGAACACGAATATGGCTCAACGACATCG
>JAQIVE010004563.1:0-14335 GCA_034698285.1 Sminthurinus bimaculatus | reverse complement strand
TTTCAATGTTTTTTACATGTAAAAACGTCAGTTCTATACAGGTCACCCGGTAGAACTGACGCTTTTACATGTAAAAAACATTGAAAAGCGTCAGTTCTATACAGGTCACCCGGTAGGTATAGGTACATGGCGGCTAAACTTTTTTACCAGAAAGACGGTGGGTCAGTCTGAGATTTTTTCTTTATAATTTTTCCAACCACTGCTGGGGAAAAAGTTTGGTAGAAATTATTATTTGTATGACAACGCCAACGCTAAAACATGAATATTCAATTTACATCGAAATATTGTTTCGGAATTCAAAGTCGAACTGGGGAAAAGACAAGACGTCTTGGGAACACTTTTCCCCAGTTCGACTTTGAATTCCAAAACGAAATTTTTATGTAATCTCAATATTCATGTTTTAGCGTTGTTACACAAATAATAACAAACTTTTTTCCCCAGCAGTGGTTGGGGAAAAAATCTCAGACTGAACCACCTTCTTTCTGGTAAAAAAGTTTAGCCGCCATGGTATACCATAATTATAATTTGCAGAGTCATCCAAGAATATTTCAGCAAAACATTTTATTTCTAAAATCTCACCAATGAGTTCACTAAAACTTCCTTTATCCTGACTGAACACATTATCCAGAATTATCAGCCAATTTTTGAAGTCACCCAAACTCATTCGAAAGAATGAAGCATCAATTAAGTGATCAAAAATTTCTTTCTTCCATGCCTTCTTTAAATGAGTAAACTTTGTTAAATTTGTAAATAAAATTGTCGCAGGTTCAAACGTTGGGCTGGTCCTATTTTAAAGGGAAAAAATAATTAATAAATAATATTGTTGTATAAAATTAGGCGATTTTCATTATCGATCTTTAATTCAAAGCAACAGGCTGCAAAACGATTACTTACTTGCTTTTAAGATGAGGAAAAACAAGATAAATAACATGACTAAGGACAGGTAACAGTTTATCTTTATCCTCTGAACCCCAAACAATATCCTGAAATTAGTAAACAATAACATGTTTTGAATTGAATAAATAAATAAACAATGCAACATATATTACTATTATACTGTCAACGAAATTAGAATGTTTTACTTACCAATAATCCCGGCAAATTATTTGATAGTGAATACAGACATTCAATGATGTTGGCACTCGAATTTTTCTTCTTATTTAACTCTACTGGACTTGCATTACTTGAGACAAATTCTAACAATTTTTGTGTACATCTGTAAATAAGTGATAACGAAAAAGTGCATGCATAACTAACTGGAATAATATCAATTTATAGTTTAAATAACAATCACATATTTCGATATTTATTTAAAGCAAGGACCAGTAACTCACTCTTGAAGTTCCTTAACTTCTTGGCGATTTATGGAAGGCGGAAGTCCAAAGGTACACATGACGCGATTCAAAATGAGTAAAAGCAAATTTTGGGCTTCGGGGGGTAAGTTGGCAGATTCTCGAATTAGCTGAATGAGTAAGGGCATTGGTAAATCTTGTGACAAAGAAGATCCAATCGAACCAATGTAATGGCTATACAGTTGAAGCATGTTAATGCACTTTGTTGTCTGCAAATACAATATAATTGTTTCAGTAGTTGATAATTATGCTTTGATTTTACATAAATGCTAACATGCAACATTATAATAGAGCCTAACGGGCCTTCCTTGTACAATATGATTCTGATACTATTCGGAAATATTACACTGAATGAACGACAACACTTACATTTTTTGCAGATGTTATCACAGTTATTGTTGAGCTCGTCAAATTGGCCAATCGAATAACGTTCAAATGAAGGATGATGTCAACCAAATGATCAGTTGTAGGAATATCAGAGGTAGCACTTACAAAGTCGTCCATGTGTGTAAGCGCTATAGGATTTAAGAGCTGGATGACTTTGTTCCGTAAGTTACTGTTGGCAAAGACATTTATTTTTCCACAATTTAGGAAATGATCTTTCCTGTATGTTAATATTATGTCCTATTAGGGGGAAAGTGAGAAATAATACTACAGGTGCAGATTATTATTTGTAAAGTTGATATATTTACATGAAAATAGGGTCTAACCTTTCATGTACCCATACAAATCCAAGAGTATTTAATACTCCTCCGAATTCAGCCAAAAGATTGACCTTTGCTTGATGTTTCGGTACCAATTCATTATTACTTCCAAGCACATTATTGTTCCCATTAGAACCTGAATGAGAACCACTTTGTGGTAACCATGAAGTTAGAATACTATATATGGATGACTCTGTTGTAGGTTGATTTGATTTTGAAGAGTCTACATCAGTGTCTAAAATTATATAGTGTAGCATCGATGTCAACGTTTCTAAATTGACTTCAATTGATGTCCGAGACCTTTAAATCATTATATTATGTCAAGAAAGATTCATTCCGTATTACTACATATTATGTTCCACAGTAATTAATTTGAATTGTAACCATTTTTAAATTTGCAGTTTTGTCGTGTGGTAATAAATGCTTCTTACATAATATTATCACATAAAACTCCGACAACTCCGTGCACGAAGCTCCAGAGCCCATTCCCAAAATATACTATTGATTTTCGTAGTAAATCTTCCCAGTGATAGGTACAATTTCGTAGACCTTGTAAAATTAATTGCTTGAAAAGTGGCTGCTCTGGTAGAGGCAGTCCTGGAATGTATTTTCCGTTTTCTTGCTTTGCTACATCAACGTCGTCAACAGGTTTATGCTGTGATACAGGCATAACTTTTGATTCCAATTGTATCAATGCGGTTAACAATCTGAAATTGAAACGTGTTTAAATTTTTTAAATTTTAATGAGAACATAGTATGTAGATAAATGATAAATGTATTTGCATATTTCCTCAATTCGATAAACTGAATTTCATAAGTAATATGTGAAGAATGATTTTGACTGTTAAACCACTTTTCAATATTAAAAGAGTAACACCTTTTATAGGTAATACAGTAATACCTTGTGTTATCAAAATTTTAAATAAAAACAGTTCTAAATGTAGTCTTACTTTATTAGGCCGTATTGGACGATGCACTTATAATTCTCGTCGGAATAGTTGAAGTGAAGCAAATTTGCATGTTCTCCCATTGAGTTATTTAGATTTACGATAGATAATAAGCTAATAAGAATTCTTTTCACGAGCTTCGTACTTTTCATGACAGAATCTGGAATTCGGAAGACAAAAAAGGTTAAAAACCTAATGACATGCTGCTAGTTATAAAATATAAAATAACCAACATATTTTCACAACTAACTGTGTTATGCACTATTATGATTATGTACAAGCATGTGGAGATTCTTTAATGATATTACATACCAATATAACATGTAAACGAGCTCGATTGATGTGTTAAGAGATTAGTTGTTGACAGAGGTATAAGACGAGATATGTACTCATTCAGAACTCCGATAGCTGTCACCTACACGTTGTAATAAATCAGTAAATTTAATAAAGATTACTTGTGCATGTGCATAAATATTATCGATAAGATAATATACAATACTAACGATATAAACACACAATACAATATTTATTATATATTTTATTATTTATTATATTATAATACTGGATATTTATAAATAAATAGAAACAATACCTGCACATCTACATTAGAGTTGACGTCTTCTATGGTGCCAGAAGAATACAGACAAGTGGAGAAGTTTACCAAGCAGTGAATAAGAACATGAATATAGGTAACACCATTAACTTCACCACATTGTTGTTGAATTAATTTGCTCAGTAATTTCCATCTGATTGAATCACTCACGTGTACCCTTGCCGTGTTAACAATAAAATTTTGGAAACAAAGGATACTCTGAAGTTTTTCAAGAATGAATTTAATTCGCCTGGTATCATACATGCCGTTGTAAACGACAATATTGACTTCGGGATTGTCTAATGTAGATAGATTTCCTGTTGATCTATTCAAAACTTTATTACTAGCGTGTAATTTTGTCAAATCTGGAGTTGAATTTGATTTTACATCAATGTAGTGACGTCGTGTGGATTTGTCCAGTAGATTAATAATTATAGGATCAAGTACAATAGATACAGACGATTTTACGAGGCGATTTAAGAGTTCATAGGAACAGTTCGATAATAATTGATCATTTGACTTGAGATTATCTATTAATTTGAGTATACAGCTATCCACAATTGTATTATGCAGAGTAATGAAATCTTGAAATTGCAATATTTCACTATAATTATTTAATTTGATCACGATGTTTGACTCTGTTTCTGGAAAATGGTGAAGGAATCTGAAAGAAAAACAAACTATATGTTAGACACATTTAACTTCCAATCCTCATGATGAATAAATAATCATTATTTAGTGTTTTTTTTTCTTCTAAATAACAAATCTTACCTGGAAAGCTGCCTATGCGATTTAGTGTTCCATAAATGATTAACAATATTATTCACAATTTGAAGTTTTCGTAATTTTTGCTTTGGAATGATTTCAATGTCATTATCTAATATTTCTAAAAGGGACTCTACAGCTGAACTTGTTTCCGATAAACAATTTGATAAAAGAGTACGAAGCCACGGAGATATCGTATCATATGGTTGTTTCATTACAGGAGGAATAGTTTTATGAAGAACGGATAGTAGTTCACTATCATTATTGCTCAATTTTGAAAATTTTTGAGGACTTGCAGCCTTCATGTGTAGTTGTTGTTGTTTTGGTGTTGTTTCATTTTCAATGCATAAACTTCCATGAATGTTACTACAATTTTCAGTCTCGGATGAATTTAATTTAAAAGTACTACTTGAAGACTCCTCAAGATTTTCACTATGACAGTTTAAAGAATTATCACATTCATTATCCTTCAGCAATAGGATTTCACAGTCGTTATCATTCTTGTCATTAGTGTTATTATTTCGGTTGTCATCAACTTGATTATCCGTATCATGATTTTTTCCAATAGAGTTTAGAGATGTTGTTGATGGATAAACTTGTTGTTGTTGAAGTTGTGGATGTTCACAAAGAAAATTTACAACCTTTTCATCCCTGCCGATTTCAATCTGTTTAGATTGCCGGCGTTCTTCTTCTTCTTCATTCATTTCCCGTAGTAAAGAGTCAGCTTTAGTTGTATCATTTTCTTGAAACATTTTATCCGATGCAGAGTTCTGAACAGTAGTTGAATCATCTGAAGAGTCAACAAGTGTTTTATCTTTATCGACTATGAAGCACCGATTGGAATTAAAATCATTGAGTCCAAAATGATAATTACAGCTATCAACACTGTCAATAGCCAAACTTTCGCTCAAAGAATAGTAACACGTTAAGGGTTCAGAGTCCTGTTGAATTTGAACTTGATTGGTATTGACTGTTGAACATGACTCAATAGTATTACATGTTTCTCCTTCGTGTCGACTACCATATACATATTCACCCTCCCCATCATCTTCATCATCATCCCCTTCTGCTTCTTCATCATGATCTTCGCTGATGACATTTGTAATTATGTCATCAAAATCAAAACCTTTAGGCTGATAGTCTGAGAAAAGTTCATCCACACAATGAGCTGTCCTAGTGTACAAGGTAATAACTTTGTTTCTTATCAAATCAATATCGCAGGATGGTTTTCCATTCAGGATTTGTATTGCAAGTTCTAGTTTGTGAACTTTTGGGTCTATTAATTTTAGTAATAATGGCGTGAAGTCTCCTCCTATATATTTATGAATAAAGGAAATAAGTTTACAAATTTCCGGGTTTAAATCTTGATTGGACAGGTACGTTATAATATAGGCTGGTTCTAGATTGCACATTAGCATCGACAAAGAATCTTTCTCTTGAGTTTCATGAAGAGTTCTGTAAAATAATATCGACCATATGACGATTACAATAACACGGCATTCTTGTTAAACTTTTTTTTTACTTTAAAAATGCAACTAATGTAAAAGAAAAAGTCAGATTTCGGGCCAGTATGTATAGAATACATTTTTTAATGGTAAGGATCAGGAATGCTTACCTTATGACATCGATGAGGATGTAATCCATTATTTTAGCACATATTTCTGGTTTATCAAATAACATCATTATAATGCGAAATTTGTCCTGATGAATTTGTAGGATTTTCCTTGTTGCCTAAATACAGTTAAAATATATAGTTTAGACTTATAGTTTCAAACTAGCCATATAATAATCTACATACATAAAATAATTATTGTGTTTATGTATCTAAATGAATACCCGAACAAGTGTTTCGTCCATTGCTTCATTTTCTCCAATAACCATATTATAAAATCTTCTATTGAGACTAACATCCCTCCGCAACAAAGTTCCCATGGCCCCCGCCATTATGTCAACTCTTACATTAGAATCCCAAGAGTCCATAGTCCACGTATTGATTAGTTCTAAAGCTGACCTCTGAGTTAATATATTTACGTCAGCTAAACAGTCCAGTAGATGCGGAAGAATTTGTGAAGGTTCTTCAGGAACATAGTTTTCCTGTAGCATATAATTTATTGCCGGAAGTCGGCAGACACTAAGAGTCATAGAATCCCATAGTTTCGTATAAAATATTCCGGAACCAACACATATCTTGATACTTGTGAGTAGAATAGTTGATCGCACGTATACATCAGATCCTTCTTCCATTCCACTTAAAAGAGCTGGTAATAATCCATCAAGGGCATCAACAAGATGATGTTCTAATGGAAGGAAATGGTCCTCATATATTTTAAGAATCAGTGGTTTCACGGCCATGCCCGCATATGATAATAGGGGGAATAGTCCTGTTTGGAAAAACAAAAATAGTTAGCTATAATAGATAATAGGCACACAATAGCACACAATAAATAATGAAATATATCGTGCATGTAAAAACGGGCCATTTTCGCGAATCCGGTTGTTACCGAACATTTCGGCAACAAAACGAAAAAAGGCACTCCTCAACATCTACACTTTTTATGAGGCACTTTTGAAGGCGACGTCCACGTTCGTGTACCTTGGCAAACGGCCATTTTTACAAGTGGCCGGCCAAAGACATCCAGGTAAAAAAAATGAGGAGCATCTCGGAGTGTAAGGTGTAAGTCATCCTGGAGGATATAGTTTGCTCAAGTATAGCAGTGTATTCTCCTGCTACGTCCCTGCCATACTGCTTTTTAACCGAAGTTTTAGGGTCCGACAAAATCTGCTCACCAAAGACTTTCAGAAAATGGACGGTTTTTACATGCACTAAATATGTCAAATTAGTAACATCATACAAGATGAATTGATATAAATATCAACTCATCAAATACACAACATACTTTTATCGTTTGAAAATAGAGAGTACTAACCAGAGGAGAAGGTAAATATTTTGTCTTTTTGTCCATGTATGCATTTAAAGACCAGATCATATACTTCAAGAGCTTTGATATGAACTCCGGATGGGAGACTTGGATGAAGGCACTGACCAAGTCTTTTACTCACAACGAGACTCTTTGGTATTGCTTTAAATCTCGTATTTGACTGAATCACCTTACTGAGTTTACCAAGTGCACTTATTAGGTCCGGCCATTCAGAACTGTACTCAAAATTCTTTAGAGCCTTGTCGATTCCACTTGTATAACTAAATAAAAATAGACAATAAAGTAAGTTTAATTTTTAACCAATACTGAATGATTTTATAGTAGTTCGAGTACAATAATACAGTAGCCACAACCTCAAGGATCATAAACACGGAAAAATAAGGTCAAAGTTAGACGTAATAAGTAGTAAATAAGATGGTTACTTTACATCATTATAATAATATTCAATGTATTACAAGTCATTAAAATCTATAACATTTAAGCCTTGGAGTTGCATCATCAGTTAATCATCAGTTTAATTATATAGTGAGATTAGTATGCTCCGTACTCCGTACTCAAATCGTAAAAAGTAAACAGTTTCCAGGTTTCTCAATTTCAACACATTTTTTGTTGCAATCAAACTGCGTATCATATCGTAGATACAACTCAAATAAACTATGTGTTATACGTTATACATACGGACATAAAATAATTACAAGTATTTAATTACCTTCGAAATTTGCCATCACTATTGAAGAGTTCTTGCTCCTGTTCTGTCAACATTTTAAAATGTCAAATGAGGAATTCGGATTTGACTTGACAGAAATGATGAGAGTAAGTATTATTGTGTACAGTGTACACACACACACACACACGGAGGAATGTAGAAAAAAAACTAAATCATATGATCGCCTTAATGCTACTGCCTAAAAAAAAAACTTTTTTATTAAATGAGGAGTTCTAAATTCTAAACGTTTGCGTGTTGGATTTAATTGTCTAAAATTACTACTTTTTATCCTATTGGTAGGTAGTAGGTATGTTTAAATGCCAGAGTTTTACATATATTATATTATACTCACTACAGTAAATTAGTTAATAACGATTATACTTTTTACATTTGTCCACATACTTATTTACAAAATATTCTTTTACTAAAATGAGTACTTAAATGTGTTTTAATAATAATATTATTGTCTTGTATTGTTTTGTAAACTAAAAAATGTCTTGATTTATTACAAATTACAAAGTATAATATTAGTACGTATAGTACGTATAGAAAGCACTACATTTAGTATACTTATTAATAAAATTAAATATAAGTCAAACTGAAAAAAAAAACTTGTACTATACTTAATATATTAATATACGCAGATATAATTCATAATTACTTAATGATTACTTAAGGTACGACTACTCATTTTTGTACACACAGAGAGATACTTATAATGTTATTGCATTCCCCTTTTACTTATATACGAATTATAATCTACGTACTTACATACGTAGTGACTATTTAACACATAGAACATACATATTATGCACACATATGATTTCCCCCACTAAATAAATAATACATGTTAAGTACATATACATACATACTTAAAAGAACAATAATAAATATTTAATCATAGAATTTTGAGTAACTCTATGTTTTACAAGATTTTAAACTTAGTGCCAAAATCCTCCATGTTTCTCGGTCTGTTAAAAGTCCAGTCCGGTGTGATTGTTTCTTGTGAGTGAAGAAATATTTTTTAGGATTTTGGCTAGCTAAATAATTAAGTTTGGGAATTAAAATCATCAAAATGGTAAGCGTATTATATATTGTTACATTTAGTTTATACATACAGATTACATATTTACGTTATTTTTTGGAATTGCTTTGAGTGTAGTTTGATTGAAAGTGTCATAATGTTCTCAGAAGAACGTGCTACTACTACTTGTTCTCTTATTTCCTCTAATTTAACTAATAGTACATAGTACTACAGATGGGCTGAATTTTAAAATGATCATAAAATAAACTATGCTATTAGTATTATTTTATGTTTTTTATTTAAAAAAATGTAATAATATGCGGAAATTTTCATTGTCTATAATGTATGCTCAATATGGTTATATTATGTTCATTAAAAAATGTTGCGTTTTTGTTTTTTTTTATTACAGTCCCTCGTAATCCCCGAAAAGTTTCAACATATTCTCCGTATAATGAATACAAACATTGACGGAAAGACTAAAATAATGTTCGCAAGTAAGATAACAAAATTAAGAAAGATTTTTAAAAAAAATGAATAAATAAATTACAAATAAAAATTCTTTCAATTATTAACAATGGGTAAATGGTCGAATGACGATAATAATTGTATTGGGTTTTTGTTTTTGTTGTGTATAGTGACTGCCATTAAGGGAGTCGGTCGTCGTTATTCCAATATTGTCCTTAAAAAAGCCGACATTGATTTGACCAAAAGAGCTGGTGAATTGTCTGATGAGGAAGTAGAAAAGGTCATCACAATCATGTCCAACCCTAGACAGTATAAAATCCCAGACTGGTTTCTCAATAGGCAAAAGGATATTAAGGATGGTAAATACAGTCAGGTAAGATATCGTATTGTATTCCAGTTCAGGCTGTATTTGGAATAATATATTATAGTATAATAATATTATGCAAATTGCAAATATATTATTATGTACTCTTTCGTGTGTTTAAAATTCTCAAGAAGGATTCTAATTTGAAACATGCCTTACATAAATACTGTATTTATTAATTTTTTTTTCTTATGTTCTTATGCATAGATCATTTCAAATAATTTGGAAACCAAACTCCGTGAGGATTTGGAGCGTCTGAAGAAGATCCGTGCTCATCGGGGTCTTCGTCATTATTGGGGTCTCCGTGTGCGAGGTCAACATACCAAAACCACAGGAAGAAGAGGACGAACTGTCGGTGTGTCCAAGAAGAAGTAAATTTATTATTTCATATGCGTACTGGATGGCTCTTTTCAATAATAATATCTGTCGTATTGAAAAATAAAAATAAACTTGACGTTTTGAGTTCATTGTAAAAAAAATATAGATATATAATATTTTGTCCACATAGTTTTTGCATTTTATCTACCGCATTTCAAAATATTTTTTAACATACGAATTTAGAATACTTAATATAGGCTTTATCATCTTTATCAA
The DNA here is from genome assembly GCA_034698285.1 of Sminthurinus bimaculatus. NCBI lineage: Eukaryota > Metazoa > Arthropoda > Collembola > Symphypleona > Katiannidae > Sminthurinus > Sminthurinus bimaculatus. The sequence continues at coordinate 3,883 of JAQIVE010004563.1, read as the reverse complement.
GTCATTCATCGTTCATTACATTAATTTTACTGCATTGTCATTGTCGAATTAAATGCACATTGAAGTTAAACATGAAGTATTTATATTTTTGCAAGAGCTGTTTTCGAACAAATTTATTTGATTTTCTAAAGTAGTACTTATTTTGGTCACATGGGACTAATAAACTCATATTTAAGTATTTTTACATTGTAGTAATTCATTTAAATTTTGTTCATTACTTACAAATTATATTATAACATGTAAATAAGTTTAATATAAGTAGCAATATTTGATATTATTCTGACTGGATACATGCATCATACAATCATACAAAGAAAAGAAGGGCCTCAGGCGAAATACACTATATCCAAGATATCCGCTCCCTTGGCTTTCTTAAAGGAATCACATATATACACTTAATATACATACTATAATATTACATACATACTCCTTGTCTGGTTGGGAGAGAGAGTCCATTAACTTCCATGCAACGTACATAAGTACATTGCATTACATATTTGTAAGAAAGAAAGAAAGAAAAAAGCAAGTGTCGTTGAGTGTTATTTGTTTATATCTGATAGACAAATCTCGCATTAAAATAAAAAACTATGTACTACATTAGTTTAAAAGGTTTAAACAGATTTTATGGGAGGAGAGAAAGAACAAACTGATCGTTTGTTTGTGTGTGTGTGTGTGTGTTTGTGAAAAATTAATTTAATTTTCTTGAAAAAATGACTTAGTAAAATAAAATACAGAATACAGATAGTCAAAATATTATATGAACCAGTAAAAATGGATAAAGAGCTGTGTTGTTATTGTTGTTGTTGTACTTTCGTAATACTAATATAATGACAACGATGGTGGTAGTGGAAATATAAAAGTAAAGACGACCACAAGAGTGTCAACTAATTTTTTAACCAATTCTTGTTCAACAGTGCAATATTACACACAAATGGCAAATGGCAAAGTATAGTAATCGGGAATATTTAACCTCCGCTTCGTCTCTCAAAGGTATAATATGATATAAAATTCTACAAAATATACTTGAATACTCGAATCAAAATGTTTTGAAAAAAAATTACATATGTATACCTACATGCTTAAATACCCATGATAAAGCTACTACTTAAGTATGTATACATGGAATCGAGGGGACACCAACAAGGAAAAAGAGGGTAGCTTTACTCCGATCTACTTCCACTCTGACAAAAGAGACAAAACAAGAACCATGGAACGGAAATTCGTGCAATAATAATAATAATGATTAGGGGCAGATGGTTGCATCCAGCAGATGTTTTTTCATTATATTCCAATGTCTATGTATACATATAAATAAAGCTATATATATATATATTATTATTATGTCTATGCATCTACTTTTAGGTTCTAGATAGGATTTTATAACAGTTCCTGATATTGCAGTACACTGCTATTATCGGAATAGATCTTTTACTTATGTGTATATTTCAAAAAATTGTTCCATGGTAAATAGTAAATAGAGAGAAGAGAGAGAGAGAGAGAGAAAGAGAACAAAAAGTTCTATATTTATGTACTCTACTATGTGCTGTAGTAGAATAGTAAAACTAATATTATGTACTTTATTTGAATGAACTATAATATACTTATATATTTAGTTCATAATATATTATTATCTCAAAGTCAATTTAATTAGTTAATTATGTATAGTGCTATTAATGTATTATTAGTTTTTCGTGAGTTATTGTGGTTAAAATAAAAAGGCTATTCATTAGTGTAGAGAAACGATGCAGGAAGTGTTCCAGTGTAATTCAACTTTTCTGCATAACATTTTACATAATATCAACAATCGTTGTTATTATTGTTATAATATTATTATCATGAAATGACTAAGATGGCAAATTAGAAATTTATATTTTAAATATATTTCGTGCTACATGTTAATATCGAAAAGCCTTACGGTTTTAGGATTTTTGTCGAGTTAACTTGACACATATTATTTAACTAACCGTCCTTGTCTTGTTCTGTTTTTAATTAGATCTAACTCCAGAGGAGGTGCGAATACTGACGGACATTCGTCGTCGTAAAGAAAAGTTGTTGGCGGAAATACAACAACTACAGGATGAAATCGATTCAGTGTCTCGTGACATGGCCGTGTCCAGTGTCCAGAGTACAACCACTCCAGAGGATAATGTCAGTGAGTCAGTCAGTGTGGGATCGGGGTCGGGAAATCAACGACTTCACAGTAGCAATAGTGATAATACCAAACTCATGAGCCTTGGTTGTAAAAAGTTTAATATGGATCCAAAAAAGGGCATCGAGTTTCTTGTTGTCAATTTGTTATTAAATTTGACAGCGGAGGAAGTTGCTCAGGTAAGGTTTTTAACATTTCAAACTGTCTAATTTATTACTAGATCATACAATCATATTAAAAAATAGCTAGTTGAAATTTTCAGTGTATGGCGAACCATTAGCTATAGTGTATGCGTTTCCATTTTTTCAAAGGTATTAGGAAATAGAATTGTTAAAATCTATCAAGTTCATAGTTAATATTATGCAAATTATTACATTATAACGAATCATCCTACCTTTGGGAAAATGAAAAGTTAAAGGCATTATTTTGTGTCAACATTTTGTTTACTTAATATACATACATAGTACATAATAACTTTATGGTGACACTAGTTTTGAATTCATTCACAATACCAATTTTATAAGCATTTGCCCAACAACAGTTCGTAATTTATAGATATCAAAGAACGGTTCTTTGTTGAGGCAATGGGCTGTCGATTTCTTTCAAATTTCAAAATAGCATTCATCCGAGTTCTTTTTTCGTTTTGAAAAACTTATATAGTCTGCAATAGTTTATAGGTGTTTATAAGCTACAATTTTATTCTATAATATATTATTGAAATCGTAATGGCGTTAAATTATATCTGTAAATTGTACCATACCTTGGAATCTGCCCTTTGTTTATCATGGTCCAGTGACACCGTTTCTGTCAAAGTCAGAATCATTTCCCGAAAAAACAAGAGGAAAAATTTTCTCTTATTTAGCACATAACTGTGTATATATTTTATATTTTTTGGATAAAACCCTACTATAATGCGCTACTATAACGTGAAACAGTCTTTGTAGATTTCAAGTATAAAGTAAATAAATTGAGAAAATGAGGCCAGATTGTCTCTGCCCGATATTTTAAAGATGCTTGAGGAATTCAAAATCTTCTTACAGTTAAATGTTATACATTATTGTGTATTTTTTCTTCTAGTTTCTGTATAGAGGAGAAGGACTGAATAAGACAGCAATAGGAGACTACCTGGGAGAGAAAAATGAGTTTAATGAAGCCGTTCTTCGAGCTTTTGTTGCTCTTCATGACTTTACAGATCTTATCCTTGTCCAGGTAAAATACGAGAACTAACTGTTGTAGGATACGTAGCATTGATCATTGATGTATGTTGCATTAGACTGATTCATTTTGACACTTTTATGGAAAAGTTAACCAGCGACCCCGCCATACTGTTCCTTTTGAGATCTCAGTCCTTCTTGATGTACCAAAAACATTCCGATTTAAAAATAAAATTCCGTCTCCGATTTTTCAAAGGTCAAAATCCTACCTTTCAACGTATTTTGGTGTATTAGACATGCTAGAAATCGGAGAAGGAATTTTATTTTTAAATCAGACTTTTTGTTGTATATCAGGAGGGACTGAGATCTCTTCATTTCTGTACTCCAAAAAATTCTACCTGCCCCCCTTTACTCCCCACCACGAACCTACAGACTTTGTGGTGAAAGCCAATGTAAATCCTCAATCTAATTTCAAGGGCCCTGCGCGACCTCTAAACCTTAAACGATTACGATTTGGACCAAATTTTTTTCTCAATTGTAGTGATCCAAAAGGAACAATATGGCGGGGTCGCTGGTTAAC
>JAQIVE010004562.1:0-14338 GCA_034698285.1 Sminthurinus bimaculatus | reverse complement strand
TAGTGATCCAAAAGGAACGCTATGGCGAGTTTGCTGGTTAACTTTTCACTTCTTTGTCTTTTTTGAAATTATCTAATATTCATATGTCCTTCAATTGGATAGTTATTTCCTCACTTTCATCAATAATACTCCTCTTGATGACGACGCGTAAATTGACTGTCTGTCAAAATTCAATTCCGCGTCATTTTTTCTGTCCTCTTCATTTTGCGGCCGTGCAAGAGTGGAAGTGTGCAAGCGAACGCGAGAGAGAGAGAGAGAAGAGAAGAGAGAGTAAGAGTGTATGTGTGTGTAAAAGTGATAATAAATAACAAATAATGGGGATTGACGATCGACTCAACTTGATGATAATGGCAGCTGAATGCAAATGTGAAGGAAACCAAGTGCAATGAGCCAATGACTTGAATTGAATTGAACTAAAATGAAAATGAAATAAAAATGGATATGGACATGAAATAAAATGAAATGGATGGACTTGGACATGGATGAACAGACGACAGAGTATAAAATATATTACACATTACACATACAACTGTACACACAATCTATACAATACAAAGTGTATGTGCAGTATGTAAATGATGGGCAGGGACCTCACCAGCGCGGCTTAAGACGGCCTAACATGAGCATACAAAAAGGACGAGTGCGTATGTATATTGTATAATCTATGCATAAGCTAAGCAGCATTCAACGTGAACATCAAGGAATAATACATTGAACTGCCATTCGACGGCCTTTGCATTTTCAATCGCAATAAATAGAGAGAGAGAGAAAGAGAGAGAGAAAGAGTGAGAAAATGAAAATGAAGTGGCAAAAGGTGAAAATCATTTAAACTCCCAGCATAAATGTATGTTCAATGTTCACATTATGTAACCATCAAGTGAAATGATAATGTGAAGACAAAAACGATGGCGATAGTTCATTTCATGCAGAGTATAATGAACGAGAGAAAGAGACGATTGCAGCAGAAAGAAGCAATTGCAGCTGGAACTTAATGCACAAGATAAAGATAAAAAGGCAGCTAGCTAGAGGGGTAGATTTTCAAGTTGTGCTGTCCAAAATAAAATGTTAATAATTTGAAAATTCGATTAGACTCTTGAAAGCCACATGTCATTGTCCAAAATGGGAGGTGATCCTCACTTTTAAATTCACATGTACATGTATATCCAAGTAGGCGCACATGCATGCATATCTATCGACATGCATCAGAATCATTATGAGATGTTCAAACACGCTCCAGCGCCATGCAACAAATTGGGAGTTCACCTCCAAAAATTTCACTAAATTCAATACTTCTCCCAATTCAGAGTCAATGAAGAATCGGTACTTTCTTTTAGAACTTAAATTAGCCCGATTTGCAGATTTTTAAAAAAAATTTCTACTATTTATAAATTAACTAAATTCTCCAATGTTTACATGCAAATTGCCACGGATTCGACAGGAAAAGAAAAGTGTCGGCTGCGGAAAACTGCAACGCAGTTGACGTCTGTTTAATATGAATCTGAATGCACCAGCCGTACAAATTTTTGAGGTACTTTATCACAAATTTTGTTTAGAAATTAAAAATTCATTTTGTTTTCTCGCTGTACATTGTACATACAAACATGCAATCATATACTGTAATATTGCCTTGCTGTGTGTAAATAAGTGTTAAAGTTGATGAGGACAAGCCTAATTTGGTGAATGTGGAGCAAGTCGTGAATGTTTTAAGGCTAAATGGTCTAAATGGAGTAAAATAGCTGTAGACACATATGAATATGTACTTGCACCCAGACATTTACCGACCTTTATTTTTTCACTTGATTCCCGGTCGCCTATATATTTATATATGTACATTATACATACAATGGGATTATATTGGATTTGAGCGAATGAAACATAGTTTTTAAACTCTGTCGGCCTCCACAAAACCATAAATCAAGATTAAGATCGGGATCCGGAGAGTGTAGCAAATGAAGGAACGGCAAACAGTGGACAAGGACGAAGACGAGCGAGTAGGATCCTATCGTATCGTATCGTACCGTATTGCACTGCATCGGATCGTAACGTAACATGAAGTAACGTGGGTTGGCATAGAACTGTAGTATGTATACGATAAAACTACATAGTACATAGTGAGCCTTTCCACTTATTATTATTGGGTTCGTTGGCAAAATGAATAAAAGTCGGAGTGTAAGGCCGGCGGAGGAAATCCCGACAAATCTATGTGTTATACACATAACTATACATAGAGTTTGTACACTAGATTCCGTGTATTGCCCAGGCCTCTAAAGCCGGGAACGCCAAGAAGGAGGAGGAGGAGGAGAGCGAAAATGAAACCGAGAAAGAGGACGAAGGAGGGCCACGAAACAACAGAACGGGACTTGGAGGAAAATGCTAATCAACCCCAGCTCGTAAATTAACCTTCAAACTTTACTCTGTTTCCCAGCATAGTACAGTATAGCACAGCACAGCATGGCATGGTGCAGAATATCGTTCAGTTCAATGCGTAGATCAAATTGTGCAGGCAATGGGACGGCTTACCTCCAACATTCTCCCACTCCGACTCCGACTCCCTTCATCCAGCCCTCCGTTCCTTGCTAATATTACAACTATTCTAATTAGCTCCAGATAACTTGCGAAAAACTACACAGTCGTAGTATTTAGCGGCATACACACACACATACATACATACACTGGTTCACATCGCATTGGCATGAACGCTACCAATTTTGAACTGGAAAAATTCACAGGGGAAAGAAATGTGTTGATACGTAATTTGGGTCTGAATGTTTTCATATAAAGACGGCTATATTGCACCAGGGCTGAAAATGAATTAAAGTCCATTGCTCCTAAAATACCGGTGTACATAACTAGAACTAGAAGTAGAACAAGCTAACGCCCGCTCCAGCAGGAACATATTTTAGCTGTGAAATAAGAACCCGGGATAAATTTGGTCCACCTACAGTACTACTGTAATATCAGTATTTACCAGACCTACAAATTACTATTTACCATAAATTTGCAAGCCACGCACTTTTTCATGACAATAAGGCTGTGATATCTGAAAAGCCGCTCAATTTCAAAATTTTTCCTTGGGTAAAATACTTGTGTGCGTACAATACGCACAGACTCCATGTTTTTTAACTTAAAAGAAGCTCGTTTTGGTGTACATACACGAGTATAGTACAGACTTTTCTGCCACACCGAAGAAAATAACTAATGAAATTAATCTGTCCGGAATTGCGAAATGTGTGAAAGCAATTTGTGGGCCATTGGGTGTCACAAGATCATATACGGGTGTCGCATTAGGTCATGATACATGGACATTTCCCCTCTTCCTAATGCCCTAATACCCTTAGCAGTCGTTTGATCAGGTAACAACGTGCGAGTTTCAATGTGCATCCACAAAGTCTCTCTATGGCTGTTGTGTGTGTACCAGTTCTGGTTCTGGCTGTATGTAGTTCTGGTTCTCGCTCCGGTCCAAAGAACCTTAATAATATTCCTTCACACTGTGCACACTCGCATTTTCACACATTGAACAAAATTGGAGGTCATAATACACGCACCAGCGATGTATGTTGTATGTACAATGTACATACCATGTACAATGCACAAATGTAGGCATACTTACTTACGTAAGTACTCAAAAAGTCTCCTACACCTTTTCGACTTTGCTTTCAGCCCACTGTAATGTGTACAATTTACAGTGCAGTGTATGACATGGTATGGTGGAAATTCAGTTCAGTGACTATACCGAGTTATTTTGTGTGGATTCATTCGACGACAGACGCGTATAGTACCCAGTGTACAGTGTACAGACAATATGTAGTTGTGGCTGACATCACATTCGCATTCACTTTGGTGTGAATTCATAGACCCGCACGCATTACGCACTTCCAGGGCGCTCACACATCCGAACATTAAGCCTACAGTTGTATGGCACAATATCTGTATCCTGCATATAAATATTACGGGAAAATCCTCTATATATTTGCACTAATGGTTATCTTCAAAATACGAGACACGGGGAGTAGGGCTCCGGTCGTACGGATGTGTATACATAGTGTATACAGTACAATGTATTGTACTGTACTGTACTGTATAATATGGTATTCACAATATTCACTCCGTGTTGTGACTATTCCGCACATGCCGGAGAAAAAAGTAAAAGGGTTATGAGAAGTAGAGAAACGGAGGGAAAAGACGAAAGAAGGTTGAAAAAAGAAGAAGAGTTGGCTGGCGTAAGTGAAGAAAACGTAACGAATGAAAAATGCCTCAATAAAAAAATAAAATTCTCATCGTCTCGCGACAAATGTGATAGTCTGCTGTGTAAGAATATGTCCCTGTGTACATTCTACATTCTACATACATACATACATACATACATTGTGCACTGTGTACGTCTTTTCACTGTTCCACCAAACAGAATTCCAGGGAGAAAACACAAAGTCTACACGTATACACCTTTACAAAACTGTATGTTTCCCATTCCAGGAAGCCAACTTGCATACACCATACAAATACTCTCTCTCTCTCTCCGCCTTTGCATTTTTCTCCTTGCTTTTATGCTCGTTGCACACCAAACGAATGTCGTCGTCTTTTTACCCCCGTCTTTGCATTTTCGTCGCATTTTCATGAAGCAATGCATGCTATATGTACCATGTACAATGTACAGTGTATAGTACAGTGTCTGTGTAATGATATACAGCGTGTACGTACTGTACAATATATCAGAAGGAGCCTCACTCAGCACCATAACCAGCGTATCGTGTCATATCATCCTTGGGCTTGTTTGTCACAAGAAGGAGACAAAAGGGATCAGACCTTATTTATTTAGAAAGTCGTCCGCCGACTTTCCATTTACAACCTAAAGAGCTCACTTTTCGTCCCCTTTTGGCGTTGGTGCTGGTTTTGGCTTCGGCTTTGGCATTGGCATCCTTCCCTCTTTTGTTCTTGGGCTTTCGTCCTCATTTCTCATTTTGATCACCTTAAATTTTACACAGTCCTGTGTTTTTCATGTTTTGAAGATTTTTGAGAGCTTTTGTCGTGTAAAATGTGCATTTTGATTTTATTTTAAATTCTCCAAAGAAATTTAGCAATTTTGCACCATCTTTGAGGGGACTCAAGAACAAAGTTTAAAACCAAGGTGTGAAGCTCCAGACTACATATTTGCAAAAATAAAACAGTAAGTTTTTGTACATGACTGCATGACTGCAACTGTATTTAAATACATACCGTGGAAAATGGTTGGAGGGATTTTGAACACAGTCGAGAGTATAAGTTTTAAATCCAAAGAGCAGGAGAAAGGAAAATAAGAAAGGCGCCCAGGTTTTAAAATGAAGAGCAAAAGCACAGGGAGAAAGTAATGTGCATCTATCCAACTACATACATACATACAATAACTATTACAAGTTGAAGTTGGAGTTTACATAGGAGTGGACGGAATGCTGAGAAGGCTACAAAATTCCGAGACTCGGAGAGCCTGAAGAATCAGACAGGATGTACATATGAATACAGATGCTCAGATATAAACAATTACGGTGGGATGGAAGGGAGAAAGTACATATGTATACATACACATAGACAGAGTGGTGGAAATGACTGGAATGAATCGGGAGCTGGAGTTTGGGCTGGAGCTGGAGCATAGAGAGTAGCATATGGAAGTTTGGTGCAACGAGGCAGTTTTGGGTAGTTTTCTCCTATCTGTCACAAGTATCTACATACATTAGTTTAATTCATGGAAACGGAAACGTGCTTGCATTGAGTACACACAAGCCTTCCCGTAGTACGCCCCATCATTCCATGCCATGCCATTCCATATCGCAGCGTATCTCATTCTACAATATTTCTATATCTATGCCATCCTGGAGTCCTGGAGGAGAAAGCTTACACATCTTCTGCCGACTCCCGACTGTCTTCTTATTTTTCCGCCTCTTTGTTCCAGATAACTTTAGTGCACCCTACATCTGCATTTCTGCGCGGCCTTCAATGATGCTCAACTAGATACATAGATTGCATGTACATAAATATGTATGTATGTATGTATGTAGGTTTTGAATCTTCCAGGTTCATCTCCAGGGAATCCTTCCAAACTTGCTCGTCTCAAATTAGTCTCATTTTCTACAGATTCCAGATCCTCCTCAAATCTCCATCTTCTTCTTCCATCGGCCGCTGACTCTCCTTCTGTCTCCTTTTCTCCAGCACAAAACTTTAAATCTCCAATACCCAACATGGAGAAAAAGATGCATACATACATACATAGTTACTCCATTAATATCCGTTGGGTCCATCATCTCGGCATTGAGACAGACCAAGATTCTTTCTTTCCCTTTTTATTAATTCCCCGTCATTTGTCATTTTTCTAATCATTTTTCAAACTTCCCCTCATTTGCTCCGTACATGTACATCATAACTTCCGCTCCATCATTCCAGGAGCCAGCTCTACATAATATTTAGTTTGAACAAGAAAAACTAATTAAAATTAGTCTTAAATTCAAGTTTACTTGACTTTAACGTTGTTTGCATTAATTTTAAAAAGCAATACATGCTATACTATCAACACAGTGAATAAACTTATCTCATCATTATTATTCTTGTTACTTTTAACTCAATTTTTGCAAGCTGTGCTTCTACATACATACATATAACGGTGAATCGAACCAGCTGGATTTGCAATTAACAAGTTAAGAACTGAGACTCAATTTTTTACCCATAAAAATATAGAGAATGGACTCTCGCAATAGTTGGCAATAATAATAATAATATCCAGAAAAACAGGAGAAAAGGATGAGACAAGAGAGAGCCAAAATGCTAAACTAAATATACATAAATATGTGCATATTTATGTGCATACATACAGAGTCAAGGCAAGAGACAGAGCCTTGGAATGGGGAGAGGGAGAGAGATAAAGGAAGCCAGGGAGAGAAAAGAATTAAGACATTAAAAAGACTAATGAAACAGTTTTCATTTGAAACGAAGGGAAAACGAGGAGCTCCCAGCCATTATTTTATGAACTGGTCCTGTTTTTGTGCCATTAGCCACATTTGTAAGTTGCACCAACGAGACAGATAAAAAGAGGGAACAAAGAGGATTCCAAAGACGAAAACGATAACGAAAAAACCAAGGAGGAGGTGGAGGCATAGGAATGGGAGGAGTGGACGAACAGGCACAAGAAAACGAAACGAGCTACATACATACAATACATTATTATACATAGCTAAATATTCTCTCCCAACTTCTGTTTTCTTGCTCTGTGGTTTCCCTCCATTTTCCCCTGCACAATAATGGGGCAATACGTTTAAATTCATCTTTTAATTGTGTATAATTCAAAATTTAAAAGATTATTATGTTACATAATACGTAATACGCATGTACATAATTGTGTACACATATTAGACATTATACACATCTCGTGAATAACGTTAAATGATGGCTTGACGTTTTCCATACGGTTCTACACACACAAAGTATTTAATAGTCGTTGTGTGTGGTGCATAAAAATAATTCTGCAGTTAAAATTCAGCGTAAAAAACGTCCATTTTAGTTCAACTTTCTTGCATCTTGTAAGCCGTGCGTGTAATGAATTCGACGGAGCATTTGCGTTCATATGTATGTATGTATGTATGTATGTGCAGTCGCTGCAAGGCAAAAAAGACGAAAGAGCTGTAGGGAATATAAGTAAAATATTTTTTCCCGGAAAATCCACACAAGTTTAAACTTCAAGTGTTGTTTTTCGTTCCGCGGTGACGTACTGTGAATTTCAAGAAAAAAGATGCTTGCACATATGTACATGTGTAGAAGAAAAAGACTATGACGATAGCAATGGACTGGAGCCAGAGGAAGAGCAAAAGATGTTATTACTCCTACTGATTCAAGTATACAGCAAATTGAAAATGAAAATGAATCGCCCTTACAATTTAGAACAGGAAACAAAGAGCCGTACAAATTAAATATTTCTCACCATATTTCTTCCCTCTGCAGTTACACAAATGAGCGAGTCATGCGTCATTTCCAAGGCAGCAAAGCCAAGCTCAAACAATACAATATATACAATATAATATGTACGCAAGCTGGAAAAAATTGTTCAAGAATCATCATATATAATTGTTCGCGTCTAACCACAGGCAAAAAAGTGGTGGGGGAAAAAGCAGCATGAAACTTCAACTCTTGAACACTTTTTATGTGATACAATATTATATTATACAATCGTAATAATAATAAGAGGAACAATCATCATAACCATAACCATGATGATACGCCATTATACATATGTATGAATGTACATTGTACATACTCTGTTTGGTTGTTGAGCAGATTGTATTAAGAAAATTCTATCGCATTACACAAAATTTATAAAGTTATTAAATATTATGTAAAATTAAAAGCAGTTTTATTCCCTAGGATAAACAACGCCATGAGCTTTAAACATTATGAGGAATCCTACACCATTTGATTTTATTTTCCCAGAGATCCCCTCACATCTAACTTGTATGCAATATGTAAGAACATACTCTTGGTTCCTTTATTTTTCAAGCCAACAATGAGTCTTTTGCCTTTGTGGTTTCCACTCGTTCAGCCTTAATTTGCAGAGTCGAGTAGCTCATCGCATGCTCAAAGTGCGTATCATCATCATAATATGAAATGAAGAGGCGGCGCTCCACAATATTCTACATTTTAGATACTTTTGTGAAGAATCGTTTTTTTATTATTAGTCAGAGTAACCAACACAAAATGCAGTATACAACAAAACTATACTGTATGCATACATTTGTTGTGTGTTTTTTAGTATATTGTATTCTACTGCATCGGATCAAAGAGCTGGCCTGGTCTGGCAGCCAGTCGACTTGTTCTTGCTCTTGTTCCTTTCCCCGGCCAAAAAGGGGAGGGAGAGCAAGAGAGAGAGAGAGAGAGAGAGAGGGAGAGTGAGTGAAAGTACGAAACGGACGGCCGAAAGGATTGTTGAAGTTTAATTGTTATTTATGGATGATTTTTATTTCATTTGGATAGACGTTCGCACCATTATCGTTTCCTGTTTGGCATCTTATATCAACGTAAATTACGGTACTCCATTTCACAACGGAAGGCCTACCACCCTTTTCCTCACATTTTTTCCTTTCTCCCTCTCCTTCTCTCTCTCTCCGGCTTTTCTACTCGCTTCCTTTCCCTCGATTCTATTTACTTTCTCTCTGCGCTAGCCAATCCAACTTTTTTTGTACACTGCATTCCGTCGACCTCACAAACCCGCAACAACAAAAACTGCATGTATGTCTGCAGTCTATCTGTATACTCTTAATAATGTACCTACACAAGAAATAAGGAAAGGCAAGAGCTGCATTTTTACACTCACGAGTCTGCCCACAAGGAAATGCTGAGATTTTCGATTCCTCCCCACCTGAAACTGAAAACAGTTGAGCTAGAAGTAAACTGTTTTCAGTACCGTAAATCTGGGCCGGGTTTTATTCTCTACCAGTAAACACATGAATCTCTTGCAGTTTTACCCTGTTTTCGAAACACTCCAGCTTCAAAAGGCTGTATTTTTAGCATTTAATTAAAATTTTGAACAATTGGAAGGCGCCACTGGCCACGTACGTGTATGTAAAGCGTCCGATAAGAAATCAATTGTGCAAGACGTTGGATTAAAAAGCAAAATTCAAATGAAACGAAATTTGTTAGAGGAAATGAGTAAAAATTATGTATTTTCGTTCCAATTTCCCCATTCTTTGCCACTGTTGCTTCGCTGCTGCAACTTATTACATTGAACACATTTTTGTAGCTAAAGATTAACAGCATATATCTACTTATACATTATACTTTTAGCACATTTCATACATATAGATATGCACTGCAGTCAACATTACCTGATGAACATTTTCATGGATGGACTTGATAAGGAGTAAACAGTGAGCATGGGGCAGTTAAATGACCAAACTGTTGTTCTTCTTACACATCATACTGGTTTGTACCTTTATACACATATAGATGTATAATGTATAATGCTTAATCTCAAAATTTCATTGCACGTGCTCGCGTGTCAGAAGAATTTTAAAAAAAGGAAGGGAAAAACTCGGGCCAATCTCCTTTTCTCATCTTGATAAATCTTAGCGTACACACACCTACAACCGTAATAACTATACAACCATGGACGGCAACATTCACATTCACGTTCAACTTCAAATCCAAATCCACATTGAACATGAGAGCAGCAGCAGCAGCAGCAACTTCTCATTTCACTCTTTCACTCACCTCAAAAGGTTCAAAAGGAAGGCCATGCCAGGCCAGGCCAGGGCAGGCTAGACATAGATGACAAAATAAATTATGAAAGCCGTAAAGTAGCATTGCACACTCGGTTCGCATAAAAGGGTCATTGAGGCCCATTGTGGCACATACATACACCATACACGGATTATACTTACATTATATTACACACATTATAAATACTGTTGAATCCACACACGGAATTGCCTCATATTTCCATATGGACTCCCGAATTCACACATAACCGGCATAATCATAAATAAGTATTACTCGGAATTAACTGCCTTGAATAACTGGTATATAGTGCTGCTAAGTAGTTTGTAGTATGTAAGAGTAGTATTGCTAGTCGTCTGCTCCCTCTGCCTCTGTACTTGGATTTGGATATCTTATGGATTCGTCTGGTCATTTAGCCTTTATTCATTCCATTTTTCCTTCTTTTTCACTAAAACGAACCAATCTTATGGCCACAGTTATTATTATTATTATTATTATTGTTACTATTACTTTTATTACCTCTCCACTTTACACATTATATGCAAACTGGTTGCATAATGTAGAGTTGTTACACCTTGAAATTTTCATGAGACTATCCAACTCTCGCTTCCAAAAATCCGCATCCAAAAATGTCCATTCCTTCTTTTCCTTTTTCTCCAACTTTCTGCTCCCTTAACCATCAAGACAAATATTAAGAAATACAAAAGTACAAAAAACATGCATCTTTATACATGGAAAATGTTCAAGGTTTTCCATACGTGGACAAACAGGAGCATAAAAAACATGATTAACTATGAATATATATGGGAAATGACAAAGGTAAAATCTTCATTACTATCACAATTACAATCAGGCAGTTAGCTGCTACTTTATTTCTTTTGAATTGCGCTTGTAATTATTGTAACGACTCTGCTTTTGTCGCATAATAGATGTGGCGTATATGTATTTTACATACAAAAAGGAATTGCCTTTTACATACATACATGCATTCGGCATACACATAATGTATTAGTTAGCTGTAGTGTCGATGACAACGACGAACTGGCATTGTGGTTGCCCATTCCAGATTTACATGGCCATTCACAACGACGTATGTATGCATGTATGTATGTATTTCCACTCAAATCCAGCTCATTTGGACACAAGGAAAAAAATTCATAGTAAATAAATGGCTCGTTAATATCACTATCGCATCAGCATAATCATAACAATTAAGATTAGAAAACTGCCAGTGAGGTTTTTTCCAAAAAAAAAAAAACCAAACTGAACCAACCCAAAGCAAACAAAACCAAATGGAAGAAAAGGCAAAGAAGGGATGAAAAGTAGTTCGACCATATTTAAATGCATAGGAAAAGATAAAAAATTGAGGAAACCTATGTATGTAGTATGTACTCGTGGGCTGTGAATGAATAAAAAGAAGAGAAGCAAAGAATGACGATGATGGCGTGTACATTTTGTGTTAAGATTAGCTCTCATGGTCTGGACATACGAGCTGTATGGAAAAGGGACCGTGAGGATTTTTCCAGTCTCGACTTACATACATACATATATGTATATGGTTTGGTTACCTGCACAACAATCTGTAGCAGTGGAGTTAGTCAAGGCACTACTATGTGAAATTATTGTATATACGTATCATCATAGAATATTATTGTCGTGCGATATGAAAGATCTAAATAGTTTTTTCTCTTTTCCCAACCGTTCTTTGCCCAGGATGTGGTTCTGGCTATTTCTCGGCGTACATATGTATAATGTATATACATTATACATATAATATGTGTGTTTTGCTACATATTGGACAGGCACAAGTATATAGTAGAAGTAGGCTGGATGTGCTATAAAAGGATGAGAAATGATGATGATCTTATCCTCACGAAATTTAAGTTACCTTTAAATGTAAAGATGGGATGGGCGGCAGTCTCTGCTTATACATATACATTATACATGTACATTGTACATTATAGACAGCAGGGGAATATGTCGGCTTATGGCCATCCTCATCGCCATGCCATGCCATGCCATGGGCTTAGGCCATGAGAGAGATATAGTACGGTGAGAGTGTATGAACTAAATGCAGTGAAACTAAATTGATTTCCAAATGAAATGGAGAGTGAAAAAAAGAGGAGAGAAAATTATGGGGCTATTCTCTCTCTCTCTCTTTCTCCCTCCTTCCTTTTCTTGTCCTCTCTCTCTCTCTCTGTTTCTTTCGCAGTAAGCTGGAACATGAAAGAACGCAAAGGCCTTATGGCCTGGTCTTTTCTCCTCTTGCTCCATTCGGGGAAAATTCATATGGTGCTATAAATTTCATTTCATTTCATACTTTTCCCCAGAAAACCAAACCGAACCAGACCCCGAGCTGTTTTTGTACTTTTAGCTTCATCCTTTATATGTACGTGGTATGTGTATCAGCTTCAGTTCTAGCCAGTTGATTCTCTTCTGCCACTTCCACTTGGAACCTAAGTATCAAGTTTACTCTACCCTTGCCTGGGCTCCTTCTTTGGCTCCTTCTTTTTCAATGTCATCCTGTAAAAATGCCATCCTTTATTTTATTCCTCTTCCCTATACACAAGGAATTCACTGGAATTCTCCCCAAGCAGCAGGACCAATATCAGAAGCACGACAGCGACAGAGACTGGCTCTTGTTTTCCATGAAAAATACACCATTTAGACGTCGACTTCTTTGAGTTTCTGTTTGAGGAAGAAAACGGTCCACAGTAGATTTTATTCAGTACAGATATCTAGTTAAGTACGTACGTATTACGTATGGAGAAATCTACGACGACTTTCTCTTGACTCTGACTCTGACTGTGACTTTGCTCATCACAATATTGTATGTATGTAGTTCCCTCTGCATCCCTGTCCCCTCGCTTCTTCTTCTTCTTCTTTCTCTTGACTATGCATGACTGAGCGTCATCATCATAAAGATAAATAATGGTCATGGGCACATCTAAATACTTTGAACCAAACCAATAAATATATTTCACATAATAATTATTTATTCACTTTAACTCCTTTCCCTCCTTTTTTCGCTTCAAGGAACTCTCTCCCTTCTTTCTGTGTGTGTGTGTAGAATGTAAAAGTCGCAACTGCAGCTGGAGCCTTATCTAATATTTTTTAGTGCGAGCAAAAATCTTCATCCTCTCCTTCTGGCTGAAGCACATAAAAATTCACTTATGCATACATACACATACATACATATGTACATTGCAGCTTCCTCTGTGAAATCCACATGGCAATGTACGTATGTATATGGCAAGTTTCCTCCATAAGGAAATGCGCTCTGTTGCGCCGGCATGACGATAATGGCGGGGATTGCAATAATGACGACGACAACTTTGCCGACCATGGCGATGACGATGACAATGACGACATGACCTTTCAAGTGGAAGATGGACGGCTATTCCCCCGGTTCAAAGCCCTCCTCTTCAACCAGGATCCATTCAAATTCATGTATGTATGTATTTACAAAGTGGACTGGATTTCTACAATATTCGGTCAATCCAATTTATTTATGCGATGAAGTCAACTTCAAAGGAAAATAAAGTGGGCGATGCAGATTTTCTTTCTACTACTTTCATCTTTTTGCTTATGCTTATTTTATCTTTCAACTCTGCCTATTTTCACGCAGAAAACTGGCCACGACAAAAAATTATAATTATTATGAAATTTGTAAAAAAATACAATAAAACATGCCTAGAATTTTGAGGGGAAAAAGGCGAATCTCTCTTGTCATTTTCTAACAATTTGCAGCGTACAGCAAAAAGTAGGACGCCGTTATCTGTTGTCGTCATCCTTATCGACTCCTCGTCTTCCGTTTCGTTTCCCCTCTTTTGTACATTGTACCTTTATTTCCTCAACCTTTGCCTTTATAATATTCTACATAATGCACTACACACAACAGTATTTTGCATCTCTCTATCTGTATATTATACATGTATATATTCGATGGATGAGTCGAGTCCACAACCAAATTTGAACTAGTTGGTTTTATTTCGTTTCTAGCTATATCTACTAACATGTTTTGCTGTTGGGTTTCGTTGTGTAACCCAATGATTCTCAATAACCAAGATATGCACAGAAATTATATATACACCATTCGAAACAGGGGAAA
>JAQIVE010004561.1:0-14341 GCA_034698285.1 Sminthurinus bimaculatus | reverse complement strand
GGTCCAGTTTCTCTACTGCTGGAAGATAAAGCTAAAGGTCTACTGTTTATTGTACATTGTACATACATACATACATACGTAAACTGCAAGACAAACTCTGTTGAACAAAGCCAATAAATTATTCATAAATTAATGTAATATTTTATAATTAGTATTCAAAAGCTGTAGTAGTCATCACAATCACAATATACATACAGTGAGGAGAAGGCTGGGCCTCCTAAAATATTATTATTACCATATCGTTATGGCGAGCTGACTGGCTGGCTGGAGAGGAGGATGCGATGGTGTGGAAAAGTTTTCATACGTGTTCATAATAATGTGTTCTGCTTACAAGCAGAATAATATCGATGGCGTGGATATATTATGTATAATGTATGCATATATATTACGAGTGTTGTTCATGTAGAAAACAACAACAAAAACAACAGCAATATACGTTGAGGAGTACTTACATACATATAGAGTCGTGTGTCGATCGCCCAGGGAAAGTCAAGAAAGTTTCTGCATTCAAATTGTTCAATAAAATCAAGATGTATAAATGTCTTAACAAATAAATAACTGTGAATTAACTTCGAGGCAAAAGTTTGACGTTTGCTACACTCATTGCTCACTGTTCCAGATCATAATGTTGCTCCCGCGACATTTTCTACAAAAATATATGTACGATATAAAGATTGGCGAAAGAAATCAAACAGGGCCAAGTTGGCGTGCATAATAATTTAGTAGCCAATTCTATTATTTATTTGCATCTATGAAAATTTTTACATATCATAAAGCATAATGGTTAAACGGTCTATAGGAAAAGCACATGAATAAATAAACAGTGAATACCAATGAGTGCGTGATAAGCACAGAAAACGATCTGACTAATAATTTATATGAAACTCAAGTAGGTACTTATGATGAATTTTTTTATTTTTTTTCAGTCGAAGTGTGGGAAGGCGAGATTCTGAAGCTGAGAGCACTTCAAAAGGTATTGAAATCATAAACATTTTATTATAACTTTTATTGTTGTACAATTTATATGCTGATGTCTAAAATGCTGAAGCGTTTAATTGGCTTTGTTGTACTTAACCCATACGCTTCATTTACATGTTTTAGGCGGATACCGGTGCGTATTTTTGCATTGCAAATAATTCCGTACCTCCATCGGTAAGTTTGTCTTCTTTCTACATATTTATTATAACAATAGCTTTCTGAATGCGTTATGCTAAGTAATTGGAATAGTTTATTGCATTTACATATTATTGCCCTAAATATTTTTTTCCAGGTTAGGAAGAGAGTCATGGTCTACGTACACTGTGAGTCATTTTTCCAACTCTATCCAACATTTATTATTTGAATCAATCTTTTTGTCGTAGTAAAGATTTGTAAAAAACAAGTTTATTTTATTTAAACACACTACTAATAAGAGAAGTAGCTACCGATTAATAAAAACGAAATATTTTTGAGCGCTACCGACTCGCCTGACCCTCTTTCTCGCCGTTACTGCGCTAAATTTCTACAGTTTTGCAAAAACATTTCCCAACAAAATACTAATCTTATACCTATATAGTATATTATACTATGTATATAGGGGCCCTCGTAGAGGTTTCCCTTGGCATAATATATTCACGCTCCGAATTTCAGGGTAGCAGAACCGTAGGAAAGAAAAGAATCAAGCCCCAACGTAAATCTTGGTCGACACTGACAGAATAGGAAAGAGGGTGCAAAAGTTTTAGAAGCAAGTCAAATACTTCTATCCTATTTATATATTTCATACGAACAAGGTTTAATGTTGAAGTATGTAATAACATATGTAAAACACGTTACATGCAAGGAATTTTTACACTGTATGGTATACTGGTATACATTACAAAAAAGAATGCGAGTTGAAAGAAATGAAGGCGAAAGGACTGACAGTTTCAGAGTAAAACGGAAACGGAGGGTTGGCAAAAAACGAAGTGTAAACGTCACACATACATATTGTATGCATATGTACAAATGGACAAGAGGAAAAGAAAAAAATACAGGCTAAAGATTGATTCAATTAAAATCAAGGCTTTGATTGATTCATCCTACTTGAATCGTGTTGTTAATGTTGTTGTTACTCTTTTTCTATATAGTTCAACCCATTATCAAGGTTTCAAGTCAGCTTGTGGCGGCTCAGTTTGGAAACAACGTGACTTTGGAGTGTATCGTCGAAGCACAACCCAAGCCAATCACGACATGGGTCACCAAAGAAGGTCATAGTCAACAACTAAATTCAATTTTATACTTTACGTAACTTTGCTTTTGTCATGATATGTTCAGCCAGCCGTTTCACGTATGTATTAGCTTTTTATGTAATGCTTATGTATCTCTGTGTATTACACAATCTTAAATGCATGCATGTGTACAATATGTATGTTCAAACTTGATACATTTATTTCTTTTTTCTCGTGTAATATGCATATAATATCAGTTTGAGCATGCATGATATCACCTACTTGTTTAACTTTCTCGCCCTTTTCACTTATCAAAAATTAAACTTTGCGAGTTAAATTGGACTCCTTTGACAATCGGTTATATAACAGTTGAAGTTATCCCTTCTACACGTCAACAAAATTCTTGAAAAAAGTTCAACTAAAACTCACCCACACTTCGTCTACACAGCAAAAAATGTCATCATTATTGTTATGACTATTAGCTATCAATTTTAACTTTTTCAAAAAATTCTCCAGTAGTTTACAATTTAAACTCCCAAGATCCGATACTCGTCTATTCGAAAGAAGCAGTTCTCTGTGTCAATTCGATATTTAGCAAGTTTCTAAAGGTTATTTTTATTTTTATCCCAAAGGAAGCAACTCCCGCGTTCTTCTTCAAACTACAAAAAAATTTCGATACCTACAGACAGTTTTTAAGCAAACTTTTGATATCGTAAACAAGCGTTTTTATGTATGCACCGTGCATCGAACGAAAAATCAAACTTCAATCTAATGATAGGAAAATAGCAATAATAATAACGTACGTAATAGAGGCAATGATACTAATAATGCCATAAAAATTTTGCTTCTCTTGGACATGCAATCGATCCGCAATGTAAATATGATAATGACTTAAGATCTAAGGCGAATGTAAAGAAGAAGGAAATACACACAGCTCGCATACATATCTACAAAGAGAGAGAGATGCACAAGCCGTCTTGGAGAACTGATAAGCAAGTAAGATTGGAGAGAGTTATTGCTTACTTTTTCCCTTTTCTAGAACACAAATACATACAATTGCAGACTTGCTGCATTGTATATTGTAATGCTTCAGATGCAAGTGCTTCCATGGTATTCAAAATACAGTGTGCGTGGTGGGAAAGATACAGATTGCGTGAAGCAATTTGACTTGAATCAAAGCGAATTGATAGAAAAAGAAGCCATCAAAGATGGCATTAAGTTGAAAGGAATGGAAAATTCGGTTGAGAGGTTTCGGTTTTGGTTTTATACTGTATACCATCTGTATAAGATAGAGAGCTATGTAGCAAGGGTGGCTTTCTGCACCGGGAAAGAGCGGGCTGCTGCATGGCACTGAAGAAACTGGTTGTTGGGGTGTTGAAATTGTGATTGTGTTTTGCTGAGAGAAGAGGGCTACAAGAGGGGAATGAATGGAGAATTTTTTCTGCCTCCTCATGTGTATTCTAAGTGTGTACAGTGTACAGTGTACAGTAGTCAGTTTCTATTTGTCGATTTTATTTTGAATCCAGGACCCTGCGAGCAAAACCTTTCCCTTTTAATGTAAAACATTTACTTAACATGCATAAGGCATATCATAAAATTATAGGTGGAAAACTGTTCTTTAATTTTAAAGGTAGTTAACCATGAAAAAATATCAGGTTAGCATATTTCTGATGTGAAGAGCAGAATCATCGTTCTGATGTTTCAACTGAATTGTAAAAACATCTCATTGAAATTAATTTAAGGTGTGAAAAAATAAAGTTCTGCTGATATTTTTTGTAAGAAAAATTTTAGCTTTTAACCGAAACCGTTTTATGCCGCACGGTGTTCTGAATCAGAAACAAAACTGAAAAATCGGGACAGCCTATTGTGCAGCGGTATACACATGTACGTGCAAATAATTTTGAGTCTGCTTGTGAATGCATATAAAATGTTATAGACAGTATATTTTAAGAGAATTGAAGTGTGTTTATGTTCCTGCATGTATGCATACATACGGTTGTTACTCGCTGTGTAGTGGGTAGTTGTGCCTATATATGTGTAAAGCAGTCAATAGGCAAAGAACGATATCAATTTGCGTTCAATTTCTGGGTGGCGGACAAATTGAGAGGCTTTATGAATTGAGGAAGTAACTATTTCTTTTCGTATCAGAGCCAACCAGAAACCATTTGGAAAATGCATGAAGGAGAAAATCTCCTCGGCTTATTTACCATACACATACACACTACACACATACACTGACTTGACATTATACCATAGATTCGACAGTTTTTGCCATGGCTTGCCACGGCATGGTTTTGACTGTGTCAAGTCAGTTTCAGTTGCCATCCAGACTTTCTCTTCCTTTAGCATAAATACATACAGTTTGAACACAATATCAAACGTATGTATTATGTATATGACTATGTGTACATTGACTGTTTCGAATTCTGAATCAAAGTATAACAGAGTCCAAAACTATGTACATACGCATGTAGGCACAAGTACATACATATGTGCTCTACATTTTAGTCCACCTCCTAAACTTTTAAACTAGAATACAAAAAGGGAAAGAATATTATGATTTCAAATAGCTTAGAATAGGTTAAACAACCAAAAGTAGGAAGAACTGAAAAAGTTTTCCACTGAGGAAACGTATACAGAATGCAAATTATTTATGTATCTCTTTATTATGGAGATTTGGCTGTTGTACAAAGAATGTTGTTTAAACTCTGAAAGATCTGAAAGAGTCTTTTGCCCAATAAACTTTCTCCATTATTTTAGGTCCATTAACCCATAATTAATTAATCTTTTTTTGAAAAAATCCTCGTTAGTATAGCGGCAATATCCTCCATTTACTTATTTGACAAAAGTTTATTAACGATATGCCTGACATTGAATGTTTAGGAAGGTATGGGAAAGATTCATTTGTATACATCAAACGCAAACAGCGCTCTGTATTTTGACCGAATTTCAATATCATGGCATGCCAAACTTCCTCAATAAATAACGGTTGTAATTACTACATATAGGTGGCTCCATACTTTACATATATATTTACAGAAGCAGTTTTGCCATTACCACTGTAAAGTCCACGGCATTGAGCAATGAACATTACAGGTTTGCTACTGTTACAGTTTGGTTTCAATAGACATTTTAACTGTTGGCCGTCACCTCAGCCTCTTGTCCTGATTTCTCATTTCTTAAATCTTTCTTCCTCTTCCTCCGTCTCTCTCCTTTCCGCTCACTTTCACAATGAAGTGTCTATAGCTGTATGCTGTACATTTGAATTAGGGAGAATATAAATGCGACTGGTGAAATCTCAAATCTGGAAATTTGAAAGTGTCAAGGGGAGAGAGACATAGACTGAAAGGAACAAATGGGAATTGGAAAGTGAGCATTTAACGGTGACTATGGATATGGATATGGATATACATATACAACACAGAAATACATTTATACAAGTTGTGAAGACTCTGTCACCCAGTAGCAGTATCAGTGGCTCTGTGTTTTCTTGAATAAATACAGAGAAATTGAGTGTGGGGGAGAAATAATGATGATATGAAGTTGTTTCTTGTGACAACTCTGAGGCGACAGAGAAGGATTCATCTCATCTCCATGTCTAAGTCTAAAGAAATGAGGAATGTGGGTGTGAATGTGGCTGTGACTAAACTGTATGTGTGTGTTTGCTTGGATCTAGAATGGATGGTTGGCAAGTTTTCTCTCTTGGTTTTACTTCTCTTCTCAGCCAGCCAAAAACTTTCTCCTTCTTGTCCAACAACACACATACATATGATAAATTCTAATAAATTATGAACTCAACTCTCTCTCTCTCTCTCTCTCTATTTCTCTTGATTCACACTTTCACTCTCAAGGCTTTTGCGTATTTCATCCAAATATACAGATACATACATATAGGCATGATTATAAATGTGGAATATGACCATTTCATCTATTTGTACACTAGACTAGAGAGGTTCTGCAAAGTTCAGTCGAGCTTCGGAGTTTCAGCCAGCATTTTTTCTCGGATCTCAAAATTATACCGACCAATCTGAGTTTTCAGAATCTCTCTATTATTCAGATTGGTTGTTGCTCCTTTTGCAAAAGTGAAAATAATATCACCCATATCTACAGACATTCAAATGCTAAAATGTTTTCTCCCATTATAATGATATCCTTCTTCTCGAGTCTTGAGTATTATTCCTTGAATTGTTGCTAGTACTCCTACTACTACTACTCTCCACGTCCAACTCCAACTTCCACCCTCTTTCACTTCCTTTTTTCAGAGGAACCACCACCCCGAAAACTAGCTTGAAAATGCTACTCAAGGAAATGGAGGAAGACGAAGGAGAATATTAATATAAGTTTATGCATCATGCTTGTATGTGTATGTGTTTGTGTGTGTGTTTGATATAGCGTCATTTCATTTCTAAGAAAGGAGAAACCCCTGACAATGTGTTTATGAAAGGCAGTTAGACTGGGAAAATATCCACATTTTCCGTCGCCTTTTCTCCCATTTCTCTGTGTGCTCACTCACATACACTCTGTTTTATTGAGTCATGATCCTGGGCGCAGGTGTTTTTCGAGCGACTGCATAATGCTAATTTTCTCACTTCATTTCAACTTGAATCAACACGAGATTTACAGATTCATGAATCCATATTATATTCTCACACTTTTGGTCCTTTTGTATTATTCTTAAAGTGGAATGTGTATATGTGTGAACGAGTATATGGATATACACATTTTCAACGTATGCACAATAAAGGCAACCAATACTAACTTGTATGTAACGTCTACTGAGGTGTATATGTATAATATGTTAAACACACATTAAATGCAATGTATGTAGATTCCTGGATACAGAGCAAATATTCATATCCACTGAACAAATAGTCTCCAAATAGTCAAAATGGTATCAAAACTCTCTCAAGATTCAAGATCCATTGAAGAGAAGAGAGAGAGAGAAACACAGAGAGAAAATCCGTTCCGTTTTCGTTATTCTCCCATTTACCTCTTTATTTTGTGTCCATGTTTTGCCTGTTCGTCTTTCCACTCCACTCCTATATAACGGTTTACAGTGTTAGATGTCGAGAGCACAAACGGCAAACTGCCCGTTTCCTTTTCATCTCACTCAGCGGAAATCTATTAACTGTTAGCTTAATGTCTACCTAAAATGTTTAGTATGCTCCAAGTCTAGCCACTTGCTCATAATAATGCTGCTGTCTCATTCTATGTTCTCCAATGGCCTTTCTTTTTATTTTTCGTCCTTTCTCTTCTCTACAACATTCTCCCTTACTTACTTTCTCTCCCTCTCTCTCTCTCTGTCAATTTTTCTCTCCTTACAATTTTTCGCACTTTCCCCTTTATTCACTCCATTCTCGCTAATACTTACAAATTAATTCCGCATCACCTTCACAGCAAAATGATTCGTTTCACGATGCTATTATAGGCCACTTTTCTCCAACTGCCTCCAACCAGTTAGTTCACCCCTTGCTCCTTTCCTTGCTCGTTCATGTTGCCCACTATGCATGTGCATGTTCTTTAAGTTTTACCCCATCAAGAAGAAAAGGTACGAAATAGTGGTCCATAATCTTGTGATGTATTTATGCATATGAATATGCACCTACTTAGATGCTGTGCTGTACAATTTGAGTGTATTTTCTATTCGTTTATGCACATTGACTACAAACGTCAGTCATTCGATTATTCTGTTCTCGCTTAAAGCTCAAACTGCTGGAATTTTTACCGGTTCCATCAAATCTTTTCAATTTCAATAACTCTTCCGTTTACATACATACATACAACAACTTACACGTATGCGTGTATTAGGCAAACAAGGGTGGAAATAACAATAATAATGATATTATTATGTATTCCTTGTGCCTTATGTGTATTCCCTTCAAACATAACATTAAATCAAGGCTCTTAAAATGTCAAACTCTGCACACTCTTCATATCATTTTCAGCTTAAAGTTTTTGGCATGTCTATGCCTCTGTATTGGTTTAGTAATAATGATAACTAGGGCAAGCCAGATAATGCTTTCTCCGTTTTCAGAGGTGTGAAGGTTACTGTGATAAATGGCATAGGAAAATTACCGTTCTACATTTGGAAGCTCAAAAAGAATAGTGAAGCTATGTACCTTATGACACGAATTTTATAACTCATTGTCAGCACATATCCCTGCTGTTGAAAAACAGGAAAGCATAATTTGGCTCGCCTTAATAGATAACTATGTAGGAATCATTCTTCAAGAATGCAATGCATACTTTGTGTACTTATGCCTCTTTGTATGTATTAGGAATGGGGAATGAAAATTTGTATCATCCTATTGCCTAAAGTTTTAGTAGGAAGATAATATTTAATTTTGAAAGACGATATTTACCTTACATAAACAATGAGGGGCTATCAATATGTAGGCAAACAAAAACATGACAACTTTTGCCGGATTATCCATAATGTGCAAGTAAATATGGATGGCATACATATAGAACATAGAACTTGTATTTCCACCAAGTTTTATTATTTTCTCTTCGTGCTACGTCGTGCAACCTTTTGAATATTACTGTGTGAAAGGTCGAAATTTTGGAACTGAGAAATCCACTGATGCTGCAGTTTCAAAAGAGTGGAAGCTATTAAAAATGTTATCGGACAGCTCGAAAACTTAAACACGTTACCTTCCGGATGGTTCATCTTATCCGGCACAGGTTTTTGTCTTTGTTTCTGGAATCGTGTATCAGGGAAATCTTTAAAAAATTAGGGAATTTTTCAATGATTTTCTAGAAGTTTTAGAGCTACTAAAAACTTGTCGACTCTGAAACTTTCAGAAATCTACGGTAGCATTGATAATTGATACCATGTTATTTGCTATACTGTTTTAAATTCCAACATTTACAACGTCGTAAATATGTACAGGGCCAAACTAAAAGCTAAACGATTCGTTTTTCTTTGCATGAATGTCGTAATTTCCTGGTTTGCGTGCATGTGGTTTTTGGTACTTACTTGTAGATTGTTTAACCGTGAGCAGCATATGATGTGCCATTGTTAAATATGTATTTATGGATGTAAGAATTTTGTAACTACATGTAATAAACTAAAAAATCAACGTAAGCGCTTACTTAAAATTACAATATTTAACTAATACTTATTGTTACTCTTTTTTATTTTGCAGGTCAACTCATATTAAATCAGGCAGGAAAATATTCAGTGGAGAACGAAATGCTAAAAGACTATGCAATCAAAATGCGGCTTGTATTTGCCAATTTTACATTCGAGGATGTAAACGACTACAATTGTACTGCTGAAAACAGTCTTGGCTCCTCATTTGCGAGCGTCAAACTCATAAGTAATAAAATAATATACAACAATGTTTTAAGAATAATCAAATTGAAAATTAATGTAGTATGACGTACTAAATGGAGTTTTTTTCTTCTCAACTAGATTACACTCTACCTGAGACCCCAGCTCCCACAATAATAGAGCCTCACAACGAAGTCCGTAAAGGAGGCAAGCATTCTGGAATCGGACGACATCAACAGGGTGGTGAACACTCGGACTCTAATAAAAATGCCCGAACCCATTCAAATCGACGAAATAAAAATACTCATGAATACTATGATCACGAAAAAGATGGACAAGAAATCATTACCAACTCTCCCTACACTGTCAACTCCGATAATAATATTAATAATAAGAACAAAAATAGCAATGATAACGCTTTTAAAACGAGAAACAAGAAGGAGGGCGACCTGTATGGGCAGAGAAGTGACTCAAAATTGACAAATCCACGGACCACTCAAACAACTTACGTTTCATGGACTCCTAAAAATTCTGCGACTAGACATGACAATTATTCTTATTATTTGTTGACAATGCAGAATGTTTCCAAAGTTTGTCTTCCTTTTATATCCATTCCTAATTTTGTACACCTTAGTTTATTCTATTTGTCTTTTCATATCTGGATACTCTAAATTAAATACATATTACAAAAACACAAATATATACGAAGACATATGATATTATTGTTATAATTCCTTGATAATAATTAATACACACAACAAAAAACGTGTAAATCAAACCCTATTAAGTTGTTATTATCATTACTAATTCATAATTTAAGTACAATTTATTATGATATGTAAAAGAATATACATATAAGTATTGTCGTCTTGCATTATTCTCACATAAACCCATGTACATATTCGTGTAAAAGAAAACTTACGATACATTACATTATTTATAAAATACCCGTATAAAAACTTATACATCCATTTATGCGACTTTGGAAAAAGAGAGAAATCTGACAAAAAAGCGTTTACGCCAGATTACACAAGAATTTTCCCACATTTGACTCCAAAAAAGCTAGAATCTAGAATCTAGTCTCGAAAGTAGAATATTTCCTGGCATTAACCCGAGTCCTCTTTTCACTTTTTCCAAAGAATGGTACACATTGTACTCTACAATCAACCCAATGTTTGACAGTACATAGACTACATACATACTTTTACTATGAAAACAATGGCAAGGCAGGGGAACATCTCATAACATTATACAACTATCGTGTAATACGTATGTAGTAGTATACATACTACATACATAAAGCATTAATGCAAAACGCAGAGAAAAATTTAATACAGACACTGATAATCAACGCAGTACTGTAGATAATCATGTATATATATATAAAAAATATAGAAGGGGAGAGACAAGAGTTAAGAGGACGACTCAATACACATCATCACATCTCACACACATACATGTTTTACTGAAGTTTTAACCGTTTTTACTGTTGATGCTCAAATACTTTTGGTTTGCTTTGATAATAATAACACAATATAGTTTTTGTTACGACACAAAGTGAAAGTACAGTATCAGAAAACGAAAGAATTTCATGATAATCATATATCTATATCTATTATATATTATACAAAAACGTATGTACATATATACATTATAATATACACAGATACAGATGGTGCATAAAAACCAAAACCAAAACGTCTTTGCCAATATTTATTCTAATTTCTAATATCAAAACCATAAACATATTATAAGAAGCCAACTGACAAGAAATGTGTAAAATATAGCTTTACTAAATAATATAATCGTAAATGGCTATCTTCTCGTTATACAGCATGATCGAAGATCGATGATGACAACTGCAAACATAAAACATATTATAATACGCGTCTAATAAGTAATAATATTATTTTACTGGTTATTATTAATAAAAAACCGGGTGCTTCAGAAACATCTACGAATTTTGTCTCAGAGATAATATACAATGGAAAGTACGTTTTTACTGCTACTGACAGTAGTAAAAGCTATTATTTCTGACTTGCCTGGTCAAAGTTTAATAAAATGAATACAATATGACACATCATGATTTATAAATAAAATGAGCAGAAAATCAAAATTATAAAGCACGGTCCGGTGACTTTTAGTCACAAGCATAAATTATTGCACAATAAAGAAATGTTGTTTCATGTTCATTCACGGGCCTGGTATATAACTGGCAACCTTGAGAATCAGGTCATACATTAGTACATAAAAAATACTTCCGACTTCAGTTCAATATTATATTATTATATTTGTTTAAATCTAAAGGTTAGCTTCGACCTAAAAAATCTTGACGTCCCGTTACAAAATATCCATGATTGATTTCTGCTATCATTTAACAATAATAAACTATTACGCAAGTCGTTCGCACCTTCCACAAGTGCAAACGATTGCAAAGATCAGAGTGAGAAGTGAGCAATGGAACAAGTAAAAAAATACTAAACCAACCCCAGAGATATCTGCCTAAAATTAGTTTTCAACAGTTACCGACTTGGAGTTTAGGTTGATTTCTGACTTAATCCTGACTAATTAAAAATTATTGGTGATTAAAAAGAGGTTCACGCTTATAATGTCCTATCATTCCTGGATTTATTCTTGTGCAGTGTGAGAAAATAGAATTTCAATGAAGGTAAATGTAAGTGAAATTGAAAATAAAATGCTTATGGAGAATATCACATAAGTATACGGAAGAAATTATTTGCGTTTCATTATTTAATATCTGAACATGTATTTAAATAGCTATACATACAGTAATAACCTTCTTATAAGTAATCATAAACATATCAGTGCATATATTTATTTAATATTAGTGGAATTACATAAGGGAAAATTCCAGCTTTAGAAGAAAAAATTTGACAAGGATCCACGACTTTCAAAGTCGCAAGCATAAATAATTACTAATACATATTATACATAATGAAATATAATCATACGTACATTTTTCTTTTGGCTACAAAAACACTTCTTCAAAAACATGTAATATACAAAGGCTAGATATTACGAAATAGGTGTAGTTTTTAGTTGAATTAATGTGTAAAAATCGGTACATACCTACAAAACATCGTCCAAACTAACGGTGAACAGACTCATGTGTTCTGGTTTAGTTGTCCAACCAATCATCACATTAGATTTCAATGAGTTCCAAGTTTCATAATAAATTGAGTTGAATTTCTTTGCTTCCAAATAAGATACACTCTGATTACCCTCGTTGTTATCGCTGCCTAATTTTGAATGAAGATGATGAGAGGGAATTAACGGCGTTGTGAAGACTTGCTCATACTTTTTACAAGCTTGGATAAATTGGAAGAACAATTTTCGTCGACAAATATGAACTTGAGAGATGGGTTTTCCAAATACTTTTTTATTTGCACCTTGCTTTCGACCACTAACGGAAACATCAATTTTAAATCCATTCGTCTTCGTCGTTAAATAACCCGAGATAGAAGCAGGAGCTGGCCTACCATCGCCGTTAGTTGGAAGTATCATAAAATTTTTAGAACTTTGATGAATTTCAGGAACAGGAGAAGGCTGCAGTTCTTGTTCTAAATTAAAGTCTTTTGAATTCTCAGCCATGTATTGAAAATATTTAGATAAACATTGTTCCAACTGAGACTTACAATCAATATGAAATCGGTCATAAATTGCTCTTTTGATGGACCGGGAATCAAAATGATCCAACTTACCAATAATAATAGACTGAAAAGTAATTGGTTTTCTTATAAAATTCCCTAACAAAGAGCCTTGAACTCCCATTATGTTCCACTTTGCAATTTTATCACTACATGACATACTTATTGTTGGATCTCCTTTTCCTGGCTTTACACGACATCTTCCACTAACTTGAACATTTTCATAAGTTGAGTCTCCAGCAATTAATTTAGCTCCGGTTCTGTGTCCAATAGTTGTAGTACTACTACTGTCGGTCGTATTAATAGTAGATGAGCTTTCCTCATCAACTATTTTGCATTTTTTTGCTGGAGATTCATTGACATCCTCATTATTTTCCTGTTCTATTGTTCCTTTCTCAATTAAATTGGCATCAGCCTCGGGTATGTCAAATATTGCAGCATCGCCACAAGGAATATGACTTACAAATAAATGAAATTTTATTTCAGGTCTTAAAGTAAAGGGGGAAGATGAAGACGATGTTGAATGAGGGTTTTCAGTTGAATTATTCTTGTTAATTTGAAAAATTGTTTGCTGGTTCGGTCCATCATTTGACATGGTTAGAAATAACTGATCATATAAATATAAGAGGAAGGCTCGGCGACAAACTATTTCTGCATGAGAGTCACTTAATACATCTCCCAGAGGACTTAATTCATTTTTCCCTATACACTTTGTACCTGTCCCTAGTGCTACAATTTTGTATGTTGGTGCACAATTTGAGCTACCACTAGTAATAGTATCACTTGTTTCATTCTCTGATTGCACAATTGCTGCAAGTGTAGTCCATTCTTCAGCAATTGGTTTACCTTTCTTTGG
The DNA here is from genome assembly GCA_034698285.1 of Sminthurinus bimaculatus. NCBI lineage: Eukaryota > Metazoa > Arthropoda > Collembola > Symphypleona > Katiannidae > Sminthurinus > Sminthurinus bimaculatus. The sequence goes on along the minus strand of JAQIVE010004561.1, from coordinate 355 downwards.
AACCTTTTCATTAAAATACTTACACACAAGTTCTGTTATTCTTTCAAAGTCTTGATAAGTTTCTGTACATTGGTGATTTTTATTTATATTTATTGGAACGTGATAAGCAGGGAGGCCAAATTGGTGACAATAAAATGGATACAAGTTGGAGTAGAGATTTGCTCCATAAAGTGAAAGTCCCCGACCTTCACCCCGATTTCCTGGATGCTCTGAATCTTCTTTTGAAATTCGGCCATCCTCCCCCCGGTCAAATAGTGCTTGTTTTGACAGCCTGGCCTCCCTATGAACACAAGCTGACGATCTGACCGTCAAACTTCATTAAAGTTTTTGGTCAGACCGTCAGACCGTCGGAAAT
>JAQIVE010004560.1:0-14342 GCA_034698285.1 Sminthurinus bimaculatus | reverse complement strand
CGTAAGTTGTCTATAGACTTTTTCTAATCTGGTATTTCAAAATTTGCCCCCGTTTCTGATTCTTTCTCCAAAAAAAAATTTTCTTCCGTTTCTTCCAATTCTATCTTTTCTACCTTAACTCTTGTGGTGCACAACCTGTTTAATCTTGTAATCTTGTACGTGTGATCCGTTTGAACTCTCAACCTCGATTAAAAAAATAAAATACTTATTTAAGTACGAAATAATAAATTGTACGTCTGTGAATTATATACAGTAGAAATAATTACAGTTTACAACTATTCGGCTCACAACCGCATTTAAAATCCAGGCAGGTATTAGTGCTATAGTATAGTTTGACACTACAGGAGTTAAGCATAGTTTATTATTTATTATATCTAGATAGTTAATAATATTTAAGTATTACTTACGTGCATCACGTTCTCACAATCAGACAATCAGTCCTCAGCTGTCTCTTTCCGTAACCACGACCTGACATTAAGATTTTCTAGAATTGGCCCTTTTGCTATTCTGCTAATTGTGTAAATTGTGTAGCATGGATATAACTGCAGGTAATAAATAAATTACAGATTTCGTAAATAATTTAAAGTTGCAATGATTAGTTTGTTCAAATTCCTGGACATTTACTTGTAAAAAAATACCTAATAAATATTATTAGTGTATTGTCGTGTATTGTTCCAAAACAAACCTCAATTTTAATTTTGAAATTTTGAAAAACCTGAGGATGGAGGGTGCTTACTAATTTATTTTTATTTTGTTGTCCGTTAATGATTTAATGGAACAAAAAGATAACTGGATTATGTTTCCATCTTTGTATTGTATTCATTGATATTTACAAAGTACACATATTATATAAATATGGAGATGGATTCAAAATTCCAATTATTATTGCATATATACTTTGAGAAGCGTTGTGCATTGTTATTTGACTCCTTTCTCGTTTCTTAAAGGAGACCAATAATATCTTCTTGGTAGAATCTAAAAGTAATTTATGCAATTGCAATTCTTGAATTAAATGTTGCTCAACCATAGTAGGAAACTGAGATGTATTGTCATTACTACTTATCATATTGTTGTTAATATGTCAATAATACTAAACATATTTTTAATGCTTTCATAGGCCCGGAAATAAAGCGACTTCGTCGTTCAACTCGTCTTTTGGAAAAGGCCAAACCGGTGGAACAGTCAACTGGCCTGTTCTTATGGGTCCAACCACCACCAAATGAGAAGGCTTTGGCCAACTCCATTGTAATTAATTATTAATTTGAATATTTGAAAAAATTAAATCGTTCAATCTATCGAAAAAGGACAATAATATTTTAATGGTAATTTAGAAATAGTTTTAAATTTTAAATTTGACCATGTTATAAATAGTAACAATTTTACTTTTCATATAGGTCGTTAATGGGATATTAAAGTGCCTACCAATAGTGGACTTGAAGAAATGTAGGCTTGTGAGTAGGTTCTGGTTAGATGAGTCAACACGAGTTTTAATAAAGAGAAATGGATGCATAATTAAATGTGGGAACAATGATCAAGTTAAGCCACATCGAGGACGTACGTTGCCGGATCTAGAAAAGCTGTTCAATGAATCAAAGCGACTTCCATCAACCAATCTTTACCTACCATTAACCCTGCTGTCCAAACAAGTGGAAACAAACAGTTTTTTTAGTCGTCATGGAAGAAAAATTACCGAATTAACCCTGGATTTTGATGCAGTTCTTATGTGGAAATCCTTCAAAGATATTGTATTCCAGTACCTGAGTCACATTAATCACCTCCGAATTGTAAGCAACGGCAGACCAATCTTCTTTCGTGATTTTGTTTTGAACCACGTCAAACCATCAAATGATGCATCACTTTTGCTTCCAAACTTGTCCTCCGTCGTTCTGGACTCGTTTAGATTACGTCGTGATGATGATTTTGTTCGCATTATTATCGAAGCCTCTCCCTCTCTCCGTGCTATTGATCTCGTCATCCCAACTCGCCATGCTAGTGTCCCCTTCTTCACGTCTTCCTTCCACGATAGTCAGGAGCTAGTCACATTTCTCCGCTCGTTGAATAAAATATCATTAATAAAGGGATATGGTGTGAAAAATTTTAGTGAGCCTGAGTTGACCGCCGTTGCTGCTGCAAAGCCAAGGCTGTCCCGTCTAAGCTTTGTCGAGGATTTCAAAATTCAGCATATCATGACTAAAACTTATTCCGATTCCATATCTCAAATTCTGGAATCTAGCAAAGAATCTTTGGAATCCATTGTTGCCATCCCACCAATCCAAAGCTTGAAATTCCCCTCCCGTCTTGAAAGGGTAAAGAGCCTGGAACTAAGAAGGAACTTTTATTATGAACTCAATGGAACTCGACTCCATCCCGTCTATTGCTCCGATTTACATCTCAACAGTCGTTTTAAATTCACGTTCCCCAACTTGGAAAAACTAGTGCTGGACATAACAACGATCGGAGAGAACTTTGAAGACATTTATCCATATCCATATCCCAAAGCCATTGATGCTGTTGTCTCGGTGAAAGAACTTCGTATGAAAATGATCATCTCGGCGGTGTGGCTCCGACACTTTTCCAGGGTTTTCCCAAACACTCAACTCCTTAAAATGACTTGGGTCACGGATTTTACCGAAACCATGAATGTCCTGTGGAGTTGCTTTACTAAACTTCAGGTTTTGGATTTTACTCTGGAACTGTGTGATCTCTACAAAGAAAATGCAGTCTCGTCAATCATCGACTCTGCTTTCACTGGGTTCTCTCTCCACACTTGCAGTCTACTTGCGGCCATTCCGGTTGAGGCTAATAATAATGGAAGGGGAAAACGGGGCAAGAAAAATAATAAGAAGAAGGTGCCCAAGTTGGTGACAGAAAATGGTATTGATTTGGTTAGATCTCGAACTGGACTGGGAATACGCAATTTGAAAGGTACACTAACTTTGCACACTGTATAATAAATCTAATATAAAATATGATTAATATGATATATGATATAATAATTCCAAAACACTCTAGGTATTCAGTAAAATAAAAAGCATGATTTTTATACATTTTGATTGGGCGAGTATTGCTGTACCATGCTATTGTAAATAAAATCATAATTTTTTTTTGTTTTCAAAAATGTTTTTTTAATAGACTTGCAAAAGTTGAAGATTAAATTCCATGAGTCTGTTATTAATGAAAGGATACCAAATGGTGAGGTGAAGCCCATGTTGACGCAAGTAACCGGGGAGTATTCTTTTAAGAAGATGAAAAAATTAGAGATTGATCTCACTTTAGACTGTCGTCACGATCCGAGTTTTCAAGGTTTGTTTTAAGCTTTTACTAAAAAATAACATGCTCTAAGATATCAATCATACAAGTAGCTTAGTTATTTTACTAGTAAGTAGTTTAGTAACCTTGTAGAATTTATGCTGTTAAATTCTATGTGCATTTAACGCTTATAATATGATGTATCGTATAATATAATAAGTCATGCTATGAGTAAAATGTATATTATTTTTTTGATTTTTTGTACACAGCTTGGAAATCTCTCCTGGAGCCATGGAGACCTTATGTCACCTCTTTTCCTGAGAAGAATACGTATTTCACGATATAACCATAACAACCTTAATTTAAAATTTAAATAATTTATCGTCATGAGAATTTCAACAAAATCAATCACGTGGGAGAGATCTACTGTACAAGTACATAATATGGGGATAAGATAGAGAGTGCAATTTATTCTAGTTGAAGAAAAGAACGAGAGAGTTTCTAATGCATTGTATTATGAATTATGAAGTTTGGCAAATTACTTTTCAATTAATTAATAATTAACAAGAGTGTAGATGCGAGATGCATCTACACTCTTTCAAATGATTACAGTGTAAATACATAATAGTCTAAACATGTGTAATAATAGTAGCTGTGATATTAGTTGGTTTGATAAAAGTCTTTATGTAAATACATATTGTTTTCATGTATCTCTTGTTTCTTAGTGAGGAGTTTCAGTTATGAATTATGAACAATCAATTACTGCAAACCTTGAAATGGTGTTACTGTTGCAGAGACAATTAAAAATTTAAAAGAGACACAAAAATTGTAACCGATGTTTACAGGTTGTAGCACACAGCTATGCATTTTTTTCCTCACGACATGCTTGTAAATGTAGTTTGTTTGTATAATATATTACACGTAGGTATGTATATGGATTTCTAAACAACTTCTAAAATTAATATTTACACATACTTGCAGTCTGTTTGTTTGACGCATGTTACACCAGCAAAGGCCGGTACTTTTTCCCCATGGGTGACTCATTCAAAATTCGAACCTTATTCATTCACCGAACTTATCTATTGTTTTATTGTTCAGCACGGTTTACATCAACAATGGATTTAGTCATTAATCATGATTGTTTATTGGACTGAGAGAAGTAGACAAAGTGAGGAAGAGGAATGAATGAGTATATTATGACAGTAATTTAAGTACTTTGAGTATTTACCTATGGGGAAAATTTATTCGTCTCTCTCTTCTTTGCCTTTTCCCATATTATTAATTAAGAAAAGAATGAGCATTTTAAGCATACAAAAGCGGGATAATAAAACTTTAATTTTGATACCTTTTTGTAGCATGAATGCTAAACATAGATAAATAGATCTGTTTTACAAAGTTGGGAATTGGGAATGATTATGACAGTTGGACGTAATAAAAGAAGCACATGAACATCTATGACACTGACATGAGCGGAAGCCCTTGACGATTATACAGAAATCGGAAAAAATCGGAGCATTGCTAGTGTGTCACTCCGACGCGCGGAAAACCTCCAACTCCAGTGTAGCCATTCCGAGTAGGGAATATTCGGATGTGGGGATTGAGATTGCTTCTTGTTTGTTGCTACACTGACGTTGTTGCTCATCGACTCTCCCATTTTAATTCATAATCCACGGCCAAAACTCATTCATAACTCATAAGAATCAGATCATAACTTAAAAGTCACAACGCTGTCAAATGTACTTGAGAATTGAGAATGTATTTAGGCATGATTTTCTGACAGTCAAACATAAGGCAAAAAAACAAAAGGAATCGGTGGAAATTTGGTTGGATCGCCGAAGAATTACGTCGTTCTTAATGCGGAAACAGTAATGAACTCACAGGTTCTCCCTCCACTTTTCCATCCAGCGTAAATAGTTTCTATAATGTAGAGGCGCTTTCCCCCACAGGCCCGTCTCTTGTCTTTGTCTCAGTCACAGTTGATTAAAGAAAAAAAAGACGCATGAAAGTTATGTTAGTAATATTTTTTCCCGAATTCTAATTCCTAATTTCTAATTGTTTACTAGACAAAGCTTTTTACTTGTAAATACTGTATGTATTCAAAAAGTGCTGTGGAAAGCAGCTTATTTTATTTTTCTTCTACAAATTCATCTTTACCCTGTCTATTTTTTCATATACTTACGTAAAGGCAAGACAGTGCATAATAGTACATTTTTGCCTAATATTTTAGATGTATGTATAGGTATATATTATGTAGGTTGCAAGTACACTAATGGCAGCTTCCATGAGGAATGAAAACGTATGGGTGAATATGTACACTGTATACTGAATGAACGTACACATAATATATTTATGCATGTATATTAACTTCGTGAGGTGTGGCGTGTTAAATTAAAATTAAGACTGCCAACAGGTTTTCCTTCCGTTCCGACACGCAGATTCACTCAAAGAAAGGAATTTTCTTTTTCAAAAAGCTTCATTTTTAATACTAGATCTCTGCTCGGTCTGAATTCTGAATGGATGAGAAACATGAGAAATAGAAATGCGATGCATGATAATTATAATGTGAGCATCTTATTCTTATATATATATACATAATCCGATTTATACACTTGTATATTGTATAAGCAACCTGGATAATATGCGTAGTAATTATTTATTTGAATGTCTAGTCAATCAATCAAAATAAAAGCCACAAAAACTCAAACTTACAAACTCACATCATGGAGAGATTCGTGCATAAAAGCCTTGTAGACTGTAGACACATGCAAACACTGATAAATAAATATGTACTTCCATTTTAAGTGGTACACGGTCAACAGTGACAGCACTACTATTTATTTACTACACACTGCATCTATATTATCTAATATATGTTATCATTATTTCTCCAAGTTCTAAGATCTTAAGTAAAATAACAGAACATAGTCTCTAAGATAATAATATATGTACTTAAATAGAATATAAAATGGAAAGAAAATAATGTACATATACATTATACTCTTCCAAAGTGGTGAAGGTAAAGATATTTTGTGGTATGGTACGGTCACATCTTGCTGTAAGTTTCGTTCTTCTGACTCACAGCTCACAATAGACAATAGACAGCACAACATTTTTTTATCATTTGAAAATAGTATTTAGTATAACTACCGGCTAACCTGAACCTGAATTCGAAGCAGAATATTAATTTTACGAGGATCATGGAAAAGTTGACAGAGTATCAAAGCACTTTGGTGTTTTTTGTCAACGGGCAAAAGGTAAAAACAACTAAAGTTGACCTTGTACAACTTTTGTATAGAGTTTTAAGCTAAAATCCATTAATCAGAATTTCAGGCTAACGAGCAAGAAACGTTTTTAGAGGTCAAGCCCAAGTACACAGAGAGACTCGTTAGTAACAAAAGCACCTGATAACTAAACCGACATGCAGGCTAAATTTTAATAGTGCAGTAAATATACCGGCCAAACTTGTCATTTTTAACTTTTTAACCCGACAGATTGTAGAAGATGCTCCAAATCCAGAATGGACACTTTTGTACTACCTGCGAAACAAGTGTGAGGGAAAATGCCGATAGTCACTTTACATTTGTACCATAAGTTGTAAAAAACAAGAAATGAAATAAAAATTCACATTAAGCAGTATTTTGCATTTTTTTTTACAAAATGTGTTAACCTTCCTATACATTATTTCAAACGCTTTACATTTGTTCCAATTTTATTTGCTATGTAACAGTGAGACTGTGCGGATCGAAGGAAAGTTGTGGGGAAGGGGGATGTGGCGTAAGTTGTCCTTACTTCCACTCTGTGTATTATACTTACATAGTATTTTTATACTGTTTCTAAAATTAAAATCAAATTAGCCATCTATGGGCGTTTCTTTTTTGTCGTACCCAGGCCTGCACTGTCATGATTTCACGGATTGACCCCCAAACGCTCCAAATTTCGTACGCTCTTCCATTTTTATTAAGTTACAGGACATAACAAAAAGAGGGGGCAGACTTATTCCTTTTCAAATAAAGTAGAATTAGTAGTTTACTTACATACATTATGGTTATGTATAGAAACAATGCCGTGAATTCGTGTCTCCTACCTTTGTGTGCCCTTCATGGGGTTGCTGTTATCACTGTCGAGGGGATCGGCAGTGTTTCCTCAGGACTTCACCCACTCCAGGTACTTTCTCATTCTCTGCATAATAATCATTTTTTTTTACCTAAATGTTGTAGCTTTTATGACTAATATAAATTTTCTTTAAGAATTTCAAAGATTTTTGAATTTTTACACTGTATATATAACAGGAGAGACTCGCCCTGTCGCACGGAAGTCAGTGTGGGTTTTGCAGTCCGGGGTTCGTCATGTCAGCTTACGCCCTTCTCCGAAATCATCCCCATCCTACGGAGAAGCAGATGGAGGATGCCATTCGAGGAAATCTGTGTCGATGTACGGGCTACCGACCCATACTTGAGGGACTCAAAACTTTTTGCACAGTCTCCGACTGCTGCCAGAAGCAATCCAAATCCGAATCAACATTTGACCAAGGAACTCAAGTAAAAACGGCCCCACTGTTTGACCCCTCTAAGTTCCAGCCCTACAATCCGTCTCAAGACATTACTTTTCCACCTGAACTCCAGGTACAATTTAAGCCTTAATTTAAATTTTAATTGATTTTAAATATAAGATAACCAGAAAAGTACAGCATTTTCAACAATGTGCTTTTTATTCATGTTAAGTTGAGCTACGCAAACTATGGAAACGGGCTGAAGTTCTCGGGTGACAATGTTGTTTGGTGGCGACCCGATTCACTGGAGAATTTGATGGCACTCAAGGAGAAATTTCCAGAAGCGGCTCTCGTTGGCGGCCATACAGCCATTAGTACGGTTTTCTCGAATATTCTACCGTAAATTGTAACATTTTTTACTAGAGTCAGTTGTTAAAAACTTTTTTCCCTTATTTATGTACATATGTTTGCCTCAATTTTTTTTGCTGCCTGCGTTAAAATTTTGAAAAAACATTTTAAAAAATTGTAATTTTCCACAGATTACGAAATCAGAGAGCTGGGAAAGGTTTTCCCTGCGTACATCCAAATCACGCCTTTGATTCCGGAGCTTACGGGGATTCGCATGACCCGTGACCTTGAATATTTGGAAGTGGGAGCCGCCGTTACATTTTCCCAATTGAAGGAGTTTTGTTTGGAAAAAATGGATCAAAAGGACGTGAAAAGGTGTCAAAAACGCTTGTTTTACTCCCTCAACCAACTTTTGGAGCGGCTTGGCGACGTTCAGACTCGAAATGTGGCGGTAAAAAAAAAGACTCGGCGAAAAGATGAATAGTATCAAAATTTTGATAAATTCTGAACTCTTTTATTTAAATACCTCAGTTTAAGTTCCCTGTAAATTTATGTAGACTATTGGCGGGAGCATCACGGCCGGTGGCTGTTCTTCCGACTCGAACCCCTTTTTCATGGCGGTCGATGGTTCCATCATTTTGATGTCTCAAGGTTAAAAAAATCAATAATTTGCAAACATTTTGTCCGTACTTTCATTTTTGAAAAAAATACAACAAATTCTAAAATTAACAAGTGAAATAGTATTTCCTTATATTTAATCTAAATGCAGGTCAAAAAGAGCGGGAAGTAAAACTGGAACAAATTTTTTCCAAGGGAACGTTTGGAAAAGTAGCGATAGAGTCCAATGAAATCATCACACGTCTCAAAATCCCCATTTTTTCTCCGGTAAATTAAAACACCAAAAACTATTGGTTTAATTTTTGGTTTTGAAATTTCTCAAGCTTTTGGTCGAAATTTACGATTGACGGTTACAAACAACGGTTTCATTCTTCAGATAATCGTAACGAAAGCATTAACCAAACTTTTTATGCAGAACGAATTTGTTTGGAGAGAAAAGCAAGCTCGTCGTCGTGACAACGACGCGGCAATTTTGAACATGGCCATCAAAGTAAAGTTCCAGAAAAGAGCGGGAGAAAATGTTGTCCAGGACATTCGTATAGCTGTCTGTGGAACTTCACTGGGCTCTATTCAAATGGCGACTAACGCTCAGAATTACATCAGAGGAAGGTCAAATCTCAAAATTAAATCACGAAAAACGTTACTTCAAAATTAACTTACCAAGTTTATGAAAATTCTTCCAGGTCCTGGACTGGTCCTACAAAAATCAAAGTGGACAAATTTCTCGACCTCGTTACCCGGGAAGATCTTACGCCTTTGAGCAACCGGGATCCGAATATTTCTCTAGAGTATCACAAGTTTCTTGCTCAGAGCCTCCTGTTCAAATTCTATTTTGTCGTTCTCCAGTGGCAGGAAATATTTTCCAAGAACACTAATGGCCAAAATTCTGATTCAGATTCTTTGGAAAGCTTCCTTTGTTCTGGGTCTGGAGAAGGTGGCTCTCAAGATATCACCAAAAGAGGGAGTCAAATGTTCCAGGTAACCTCTCCAGATCAACCCGCCCATGATTTGGTCGGGCGTCCCGTCGTCCACCTATCGGCCCTGAAACAGACCTGCGGCGAAGCTGTCTATCTGGACGACATTTCCCCGATAGAGAACGAGCTGCATGGCGCCTTTGTTCTGAGCTTTCGGGCTCACGCTAAAATTATCCAGAAAAAATATGAGTCTGCTCTGACTCTTGTCGGCGTTATAAAAATATATGACGCGTCCAGTTTCGTCCCCCCGGGACGAAATCGGTACGGCTGTATTGTCACTCAAGATGAGTTTATTTTTGCAGAAGATAGAGTTCTCTATTATGGACAGCCCATTGCCTTCGTTGTAGCAAAAACCCGGGAAATCGCGAGAAGGGCGGCAAAACTTGTGACCGTTGAATACGGGGAGTCAGAATTATCACGACCGATTTTGACGATGGAAGAGGCGATCGCAAAGCAGTCCTTTTTGGATCAAGTGACTTTCGGTCGGGCGGATGTTAGCCGGGCTTTAAGCAGCTGCTTTGGAACGGTCGAGGGCGAGCTGAGGATCGGGGCTCAGAAGCATTACTATATGGAAAATTGTGGGGCCATTTCGGAGCCGAGAGAAGATGGGGAAATTCAAGTGACGGTAACCACGCAGGCCCTTACTATTTCCCAGGCTATTATTGCTCATTGTTTGGGGTTAAAGAGTCACAAAGTTGTGGTGAAAGCTCAAAGGATCGGGGGTGGGTTTGGGGGGAAAGAGACGCGATGCCAATTTATTCCCGTCTGCACCTCATTGGCCGCTCAAGAGTAAGTATAACAAATTTTGGTTAAAAGCTAGATTAATTTACAAAGAGTACTACCAAGGGTTTTAGACTACAGTTATTTTCAAAAAATATATTTATTCCGGGGTTACTGTATAAATAAATCTACTTGAAATTCCTGAAAATGTTTGAATTCTAGAGATTCCTCAAAATGTTGGAATTCCTCAAAATGTTGGAATTCCTCAAAATGTTAGGATTCCTCAAAATGTTGGAATTCCTCAAAATGTTAGGATTCCTCAAAATGTTGGAATTCCTCAAAATGTTGGAATTCCTCAAAATGCTGGAATTCCTCAAAATGTTGGAATTCCTCAAAATGTTAGGATTCCTCAAAATGTTTGAGTTCTTGGGATTCCTGAAAATGTTGGAATTCTTGGGATTCCTAAAAAATTTGAAATTGGGATTCCTGAAAATTTTGGAATTTTTGGGATTCCTGAAAATTTTGGAATTCTTGGAAATATTGCGATTCTTCAAATTCGTAGAATTCCAGAAGCGGTTGGAATATTTGGAAGTTAAACATTCGGCCAATTGCCAAGTTACCAATTTCGGAACCCTAGGGATCCTGAAAATTCCTAAAAATTGTGAGCTTCCTGATTTGTCTCAAATGAGTTTAATTATAATATTTTGCTCCAATTAGCTTGAAGCGCCCTGTCCGCTGCGTTTTACCTCGAGACCAAGATATGCAGGTGATCGGTGGACGTCACCCAATGATTTGTCGCTATAAGGCCGGCTTCGATGAAAACGGGATGATTCGCGGGATTAAAGCGGACGTTTATGCAAACGGCGGGATGTCCAGTGACTACTCAACTTTCGTCATAAATCAAGCTTTGAAGGTCTGCATGACGGCGTACAACATCCCAAATTGGGAGTTGAAGGGTTACATTTGCCGCACGAATATTCATTCAAATACGGCTTTTCGGGGTTTCGGCGGACCGCAGGGATGTTTCATTATCGAAAATATTATGGACGCAGTTGCCCAGCATTTAAAAATAAGTCCGGCTCAGGTACACACATAAACGTATAACGCATATATATATGCATATAATATAGTAAAAAAAATCGATATTCAATCATATCAAGTAAGTCTAGCAAGGATTATTTTTGCAACGATGTCTTTTAATTGTCCACCCTTTGAACAGCTTCGTCAAATGCATTTTCACAAAGAGGGAGATGAAACGCCATATGGCTACATTATGGAAAGATGCACCATTGAAAAATGCTGGAATGAGTGTCGGAAAAATTCGAATTTTGAAAAGCGGGTGTCTGAGATCAACAATTTTAACGCGGGAAGTCGGTGGGTCAAACGAGGCATATCGATTATTCCAATTTCCTTTCTTATCGGCTTCCCGGTCCCCTTTATGAATCAAGGAGGAGCTCTAGTAAGATTGAAACATTTTTTCAATCATATCATACAATAGTCAATATTAGAATTAAAAGTACTTTGAATTTTTGGCGTCCAAAAAAATTTAGCGAATTTTCAAGGTTTTTTATGCATTTATTAGGTTATGATTTACAAAGACGGCTCAGTAGGTTTGAATCATGGCGGCGTGGAAATGGGTGGGAATTTTTTAAATTATTCCAAAAACTGTGTGCAAATTGCATATCATGTGAATAAAAAACTAATGATGGGACAAAACCACTGGATTTTTCAGGTCAAGGGCTCCACACAAAAATGGTTCAAGTAGCAAGCAGGGCACTTGGAATTTCAGCCGAGAAAATCCACACCATGGAAACGTCCACTGACAAAGTACCCAACACAACAACGAGCAGCGGCAGCATGTCCACTGATTTAAATGGCCCCGCCATTATTGTAAGCGCGTTTTACCTACTTATCAAATAATAAATCTTCTTTTATTAAAAGTTAGCAAAAGAAGTCCTTAAACTTCTTTTGCCTGTCTGTATAAACTATGAAATTCAAGGATGCCTGTGAGACTCTTTTGAAGCGACTGGAACCATTTCGAAAAAATGATCCAGATGGCACATGGGAAGACTGGGTGTTGGCTGCCTATTTTGACCGGACGAATCTATCGGCAACCGGATTTAACAAGTAAAAGGAGAACAAATAAATAAGTGGTCCAGTTTTTGGCACTACCACCATCATGAAAAAAACTTGATTAATTACAGGATATGCATGTTATACATTTGTATTTAGGTTAGAATTCGATGGTCCTTGTAACTATCTGTCGTTTGGCGTGGGATGCTCCGAAGTTCAAGTGGACATCCTGACTGGAGACTTTCAAGTGTGTACCGTATTAATATAATATAATATGCAACGTGCATAACGGATTTTTTTCAATTTTGTATTCCAGAACAATTTACCGATTCAACTTGAAGCAAGCTGTCAACATGGTTTATGAACTATTTGATTTCAGATAATGCGCACGGATATCGTGATAGACGTGGGAGACAGTCTAAATCCTGCGATAGATGTTGGACAGATAGAGGGCGCTTTCCTCCAGGGTAAACAATGCCTACTAAGCCTAATAAGTAGTCAAAATACTATACCAGATTGATATTTTATCGATAATTTGCTTCTACGCTCCCATTTTTCGGTACGGAGTTACATTTTTGCTGCATTTTGGGTTACTTTTCAGAGCTGAAACTTTATGTATAATTCATGTATAATTATATAACTTCCTGTATAATTTATGCACCCTTTTGTCAGGTTGTGGACTCTTCACCCAGGAAGAAGTCCTCTTTTCACCAGATGGTCAGTTGCTATCCAAGGGCCCCGCCGTCTACAAAATCCCAACGGTGACCAACATTCCCATCGAGTTTAATGTATCTCTTCTCCGAGGAGCTCCGAATCCAAAGGCGGTTTATTCCTCAAAGGTTCCTTTGTCTATTGTTTCTTCCACTAATGTTGATCCTTATACAAAATTGTACCCGATATTATTTGTATAATTAATTATTGAGCAAAATTCAAGGTCAATATAGTTTAACCGGGAAGACATGACGCGCATTCATTCGTCCGTATTATATAATGCACTTTTCGTTGTCCGTTGCCCGTCTATTCGTTGCAAAATTCATCCTGGAGTTTTTTAAAAGACTGACTTTAATAACTTAGTAGATAAATTTGGGTCAAAAAAAATTTGAGTGTGGTCAGGATTGACTCACATTGTCCCAGGTTGACCTCTTAAGGTCAGAGGTTAAAAACAGTGATTTTGGATGGAAATCTTCAGCTTTCCCAAGTGACCTTTGAACTGACCTCTTAAGTTCAGAGGTTAAAAGCAATTATTTTGGATGGAATTTTTTTGATTTCCCAAGTGACCTTTGAACTGACCTCTTAAGGTCAGGGGTTAAAAACAATCATTTTGGATGGAAATCTTCTACTTTCCCAAGTGACCTTTGAACTGACCTCTTCCTTGGTCTGACTAAAATGGTTGACTAAATTTGATCTTAATTTAAACCAATGTTTTCGGGACTTTTGAAAACAAAATTTGATACTTATCTTCCCCAAATCCTTCTAATTTCTTTGCCACGAGAAAAAACGACTTGTATTGTGAATGGCTAGAGCATTGCAATAATAAAAGTGGGGACGTCGCATGTGTCAAGAAAAATATCATGAGAGAACGGTAGTCAACTAGTATGTATTGTAAATTTCAGGTCAATTGTCAAAGGTCAATGTTTGTGGTAATTAAATTTGTTATTAAATGTCTCATTTTAAAAATAAAATTCGAAACTTATAGTTACTAGTTACGTCTGGAATCCTTCCAATTTCGTACCATAACGAGGACAAAGACTTGTGAATGGCTAGAGCATTGCAATAATAAAAGTGGGGACGTCTCTGGTGTCTATAAAATATCTTGTAAATATTAGGTCAGTGTTGAGGTCAACGCATAAGTCCTTTCGTTGTAATAATGG
>JAQIVE010004559.1:0-14342 GCA_034698285.1 Sminthurinus bimaculatus | reverse complement strand
GTCGCGTCTGACTCCAGATCAGAAGGTTGCGTGTTCAAGTCACGTCGGGGTCAGGAAAATTTTGCACTTTTTCTAATTTTTTGCACTTTTTGTTCCTTTTGATGCAACTTGTTTTACTATATATAAGTCAAAAATGCCCAACAATGGTAAAAATGTCCAAAATTGCGCCGCCAAACCTTTTCATGAACTGCGTCGAAATTTTTCTCGTGCAAGTGTGAATCTATCTCTCGCAGCTCGTACTATAGCTTGCACGATGTGCTATGTATAATGTTTGCGAAGAGAGAAGGAAAAAACGCTTCTAGTATGAGACAGCATTTCTTCTCAACTCACACTTTCCAGTTTGAACACAGAGTTGCGCTATACTGTATAATTTAGTGATTCAGATTGTATAAAACAAGCTATCATCACTCATCGGTATAGTGGTAAGCAGCAAAGCCTAGAATGTCAGTCCATTCAGTGGAAGTTTCGAGTAAAGTCGATTTTTACGGTTTTTTGTTCAAAATGTCCAACAATGTCCAACAATGGTCAACAATGCCCAAAAATGTCCAACAATGGTCAAAAATGTCCAACAATGTCCAAAAATGGTCAAAATGTCCAACAATGGTCAACAATGCCCAACAATGGTCAACAATGCCCAACAATGGTCAACAATGCCCAACAATGGTCAACAATGTCCAACAATGGTCAACAATGTCCAACAATACCCAACAATGCCCAACAATGGTCAACAATGTCCAACAATGGTCAAAATGTCCAACAATACCCAACAATGCCCAACAATGGTCAACAATGTCCAACAATACCTAACAATGCCCAACAATGGTCAAAATGTCCAACAATGGTCAACAATGTCCAACAATGGTCAACAATGTCCAACAATGTCCAAAAATGGCCAACAATGGCCAACAATGCCCAACAATGGTCAACAATGGTCAAAATGTCCAACAATGGTCAACAATGTCCAACAATGGTCAAAATGTCCAACAATGTCCAACAATGGTCAAAATGTCCAACAACGGTCAAAATGTCCAACAATGGTCAAAATGTCCAACAATGGTCAACAATGGTCAAAATGTCCAACAATGATCAATAATGTCCAATAATAGCCATCCACGATGGTTTTAAGCCATTTCAACCATTGTTGCCCATCCATGACAGTTTTGACCCAAGTCAACCATTGTTGCCCATCCATGATGGTTTTAAGCCATGTCGACCATTGTTGGCCATTCAGGATACTACAGCGCATGTGTATTTCAAATTTCAAATAAATTGAAATTTTAGATCATTTGTACTTTCCCACCTGCAAGTTTTGCGGGATTTTTCGGAAGCGGGTTATCCGACCATGCAATAGCAAATGATTCTCGCAGCATTCAGCTTAAAAATCAAAATTTTCAAGAATCGAAATGAACAAAATTCCTCAAGTTTATACAATAGGTACAAAGTACAATCCAAGTACTGTGTTAAATCGAGACTGAGTTTAAAATAATAATTATTATGTATTACCATGGAGGAACGCCGCTAGCTGTTTCTCATTGGCACATTCGCAATCTCATTCTCGCCCCAGTCCTCGTGATTGATGGGCCTTTGAAAGTTGGCCGATATCGTTTTCTACTTCAAATAATCACCGGCTGTGGCTTTACCAACAGACAGCCAGACAGACGGGAGACAGCGCAGACAACAGACAATGGACAGCTCACGCACATTCATTCGCAGCACAGCTAATACACAATATGTACATTGCACATATATACACAAGCGAGCGAAAATTCCCGTGAATCTACAGGAAAGTGCGTGCATTCAAGTCCGACTTGATCATTTCCCTCATTTTGAGTTTTTTTTTCAATGAGGAGAGAATAAAGCTTCCTTTATTCTACCATACATACATACATACATAAATAAACGGGTGACTATGGGCATGTTGCAAATTATCACGATGGAAACGCAAAAGATGTTTCTGCTCATGATGATGATTATGATGATGATGGCACCCAAATGCTCATCTGGCCTGGTTTGGCTTCTATGCATCTATTGTGTACTTATACAAAGGAATGTCTCTTTTCTCCCAACAATATTGCAAAGAATATGGAAGATTTGGAGAGGGAGTCGGGAATCTGGCAACGAGTTTTGATGAGATGAGCTGCATTTCATTTCCTTTGAATTGAGTCTTTATCCAGCGGATAATGCATTTGATATGTATAATTTTGTATATATGTAATGTGTAATGTGCATATGGAACATGCAAGTTCTTCTCATTTCTGTCTTCCTTTGTTTACATAACTTGCTCATTTGCAGTTTCCTCACATTCATTATCGTCATTATGTGTGTGTATGTGTGTCTGTGTGTGCGTGTGTGTGATATACGTACATTACATACAAACACTAGATCCTGCGATACGACATAATATGCAGTTCAAGTTTATGGCTGGGCTCGAGCCGATTAAAGCATCAAACCATCCTCCTTAAACGATGCATATTATACACACTACATACATACATAAGGCTGGTGCACGAGTGCAGGCATGCAAACTCGCGGATAGTAAACATACACAAAATACACACCCAAACTCGTTATGTATTCTTGCTTCTTTTTCTTTATAACTTTATAATCATATTACGTGGATAATATGAGAGGCTGTCTCTTCCCATTTCTTTCACGATACTTTGCACTGCATTTTAGATTGCACTACCCGGCTCTGTATATGTATGTATGCATGTATGTACATGACTAGTTATTTATACCTTACATGTTCAATGTTCATGACGACAGGCCGAGAAGCCAAGAAAATCGTTAAAAAATAAAAACTTGTGGGTACATTCTGCATGTTTATTGTTTATACACTGGATTTTGCTAAGGAAAAAGAAATAGCTTAAAGGAGAATGGAATATTCTGTATTATGGAGAGCGAAATGGAGAAAACAGACATTTCCATGAATTTTTTATGAATTTTCCAGAAATTTCCTCCATTAGCGTCAATTTTCATTTTGACTTGTACATACAATAAAAAAGGGTACGTATAAAAAAATAAGGTGGTGCGGGTAAAATGTCACCGAGTGACGGATTAGCTGTCTATGCCCCAGCCGATGTGAATTAATCCTAAATGTTTATCACGGCAGAGTATCGGGACATTGACACACACACACACACAAACAAAACAAAAAATAACGAGAGCGTGGAAAATATTAGAAAAGATGGAGAAAGATATTGAATTACACGAGTATACAAACGACGCATTTTTTTCTCCACATTTTTTTAAACAAAAAGTCAAAAGCCTCGTGCAAATATTATTTGCACGGCTCGTTGTTTTGCTTCTGCTTTTGACATTTTATCCACATGACTTTTTAATTGAATCTCTACTCTCCAGTCTCCAGTCAGCAACGTTTTGACAGGGTTGTTTATTTATTTATTTGATTTGCCCCAAAAAGTCAAAACCATGTACATACATACATACATACATGCATACAACCTGCCTCCAGATTATCGCGTAACCTACAAACTACGAATCACACGCAGTTTGTCTCCAAATCCGATTAGCAGAGTTAGACACGGAGATTAAAGTTGCTCACAAGGTTTTGGACAAATATTTAAAAAAAAGTTTATATACACTAGAACTTCAAGCTCAGGAAATTTAAAACAAAATTTCCCATTCCACGAAAAATCCAAAAAATTAATGTTATCCCATTTTAAAAGTTGTCCAGTAAAAATTTGGCGCATTTTAACCTGAACAGTAACAAACTAATGTTTACCTCCAGGTAAACCGTATAACAAACTTAAGTCTGCACATTTGATATCAAGAGCATGAATACATACCTATACCTACATATGGAAGAATAAATAAGCGTCTGCGGTAGCAGAATGTTGGAGCGTTTCCCATCCAGAGTTTTGACTCTGGTCGTGACTTCGACCTCAGCCTCACAATATTTACGTGTGTATGCACAATGCTTGTACGCTTGGTCACACTCCAGCCTTCATACTTGTACAATATACGTGGGATTACCCTGTATGATGTAATACATACATAGTTAGCTGTAGACATCAGGAGTCGGCGGGAGAAAGATGAGATGAGAGTAGAAAAGTGTGTCTTCTACATATATAAATACATAGTTGCGAGTGTGCTGTGTGCTGTGCTGAGCATGGAACGTGTGGTTATCATTATGTTAGGCGAATTTCATCACATCGGTCTCTGACACGAGGACACACCATGTGGTCCCTCGAAAATCACTTCATATGCATAGATGATCTATGATCATCACCGTCACCCCATCGCATCCTCCTCCACATACACATATACACGGTATGTGTGGATTTATACATAAAGCACCTTATCATACATAACTACACCTTTATGCAAAATATTTATCGGTATATATACATAAGCTATAAGCCAAAAGTTAAAGTTACTGGCACTGAAAATCTACGTCAGGCGCTCTCTCTCTCTCGTATGTATATTCTCCAGGGTTTGTATTTATGTATGTATAAGTAAAGTATCTCCGTAAGTGCATATTATCATGTATTGTATGTATGTATGTGTTCACACATGAGATGACATGTGGATGCGGATCTCCTACATGCATACATACACCCATTTTATTATAATAATCGTACGCAATCACTTTTTCAAGTCTCAACACCAAGAGAGCAACTTTCCTCCGTTGGCATGGCCATCGTGTCCCTGTTGTTGTCGCATAATGTACGATATAAATATACGTAATGCTTCTTGTATGTGACTACGGTGTGACTATAATTCCAGTGGTAATCATTCATGTCGTTCCAGGTCCCATTCTTCTACTGTTACACTATTTCTCTCATTCTCTCGTTCTCTCTCTCTCTTGCCTTTCGTCTTGACTTTGACTTTGCCTGATGTGGGGGCGTGAGCACTTTACGCTTTCAATCAAATCTCAAAACTCAAAACTTGAGCCCCTCATAAAAACAGTAATAGTTTTGAGCCCTGTCTGCACATACATACATATTTACAATATTTTTATGATTTTCTTGATGACAAATCTGAGGGCGTATTTTGAGCACTTCCGGACGCAGCTTTTCGATGTGGAATCTGACTCAGAAACAGGGAGCAAAAAAAAAAAAAGGAAAAATGAAAGCCGCAAAATTATTGTAATAGCCATCGTGAAGATTTTTGGGTGTAAAAAAATTTTGATACATTTACATGGATAGTTTGAATTTATTGACAGGCAAATTAAAGATTTGTAGATTAGTGGAAAAAATGATGAAAAATACGATGCATTTTTTGCTAGTTTTTGTATCCTCAATGTGCATTGAGATTAAGTTGTAAGCATGTATGTATGGAGCAAAAAGCACGATAGTGCGTAAATTATATGCGGAATTTGTAATTTGTCCGACCCAAAATGAAATGTATCGACTGCATACCCATTTTCCTATTTATTTGCTGAGTAAACAGGAGCCCAAACATCTGTTGAAGAAATACTTACAAAATATTATCCTGTACATAAAGAGCAGGTAGAAATAGTCTAAGAGTGTAAGAGAAAGAAGAAGACAAAGTTTGCAGACAATTTAATCATGTTATTATAAATGAGAGTTTGGGTGGAGTTTCCACTTGGCCGTCGATCCTCTTGTTTTTTCTCCATATTCAATGTTCATACAACAAGGAATCTTAATGGTATGATTGTACTTTTTCCTGTCCAGCTTTTTCTTCCATTTTTTCTTAATCTTGATCCCTTTTTATTTTTTCTGTCCTTTTCCATCTCGGATCCACTCGCTTTTTTCCACATTATGAGTTGTATTATATTATATTATCATATGTTCATGGCATATCATGTCTCATTCTCCGTCGTTCCTTTTCATGTTCGTCATCTTTATTCTCTCACCGTATACTGCTCTCGTTTTTGGTTTTGGTTTCGCTCTTGGACTTTTGCCTTGCTCCTGGTTTTAGGGGCGAATGGCTAGGAACGAGCAAAACCCAAACTAAATCAAACTAAACTAGTTGAAAACAAAACATTAGAGTCATTATCATTATCATTTTTATCATCAGCCACGGCGCATCAACCATCAACTTTGCACGTGATGAATTTTCTCAGCTGTTCCTCTCTCCAGTCTTTTTCTATATTTTTTCTTTCATTATAAATATTATTCTCTCATTTGCTTTACTTTACTTAAATTCACGCTCACCGACTTGGAGCTGTGAATTCTGTGGCTGTACGTTGTACGTTGTACGTACAAGTACAAAGTATGTATAGTGTGCCATGTTGATTGAAATGAAACTTTTTCGAGTGCCTGTCCTTTTCTTTCCATTTTCCATCGTTATTTTTCCCGCACAGGCTCATTGCACTCTTTTATTCCTTTTTCATTTTGTTTTTTTTGATGGCGTGCAAACTTCATGTTAATCCCTTATACATGACATTATTATTATAATTACATTTTCTATTATCATTATTATTATTATTATTATTATGGTACATATTACTTTTATTATTACTCCACACAGTCACAGTCACAGTAGAAACGGAGAATTCATCAGGAATTTTTTGTGTTTGCAAAGATAAGACCGGAGCGGCAAAAAAACAGCCAGTGTAATAAATAAGTGCAGTCGGAATTATAATTAGTTGAATGTACATACAAACGTACGAAAGTAAGGTATGTAAGTAAATGTAGGCAGACCATGGAAAAAATCTCGCACCTGTGAAATTCTGGTTTTCACACTAGACTTCCCTTGAGTACCGGCAAATATAGAATATAGGCTCACATACCTACGGATGGAATTCGGTCAGTAATCTCTCTCCATGTACACAGGGAACAATAGAAAAAGAGATATAACCATCATCGTCATAATTATTATTATTACTACAACGTATTTGGCTCATTATATTCTATAGATATGGGATTAGGGGAGCGGGGAGCGGGAAAAGAATGTAGAAAAAATGCACATTCATTTATGCATGTAAAACACTGGAGAGTTTGTGTGTACGGGCATCGTTAGCCGGTGCAGCCGAAATGGGCGAGTTATCTAGATTTTACAAACTCCGACTCCCATACCTTACGTATGTATACACATAGTGTGGCATGTCAGGGCATTGTATGTATATGTATGTATGTATGGCAAAGCATGGCATGAGAAAAACTAGTGAATTCCTCAAAATCCTGGAATCCTCATGTAGGAAAAAACTGGAACAAAAATAATTTCCGTGTTTCATGCAATCTTTCCAGGTCGAGAAGCAAAAGTAAACCAATACTAAATTCAACTTGAGTTTGAGACTTGAAATAAATATACGAGAAAAAACAGGAATAAAAAAGGCAAAAACAAGTTGCGAGTGTGCATGTAAGAAATTAATGACGTGTTTATGTATATGTATGAATAAATGCGTCTACAACATTGAAATAAAATACGTTACAACTGTACAGGCAACTAAACTAAACTAAATACGGCTACTGCGTTAAACGTTAAACGAACGAGCCGTATAAAAACGTGTAGAATTTTTATACCTACTTTTGTGTTTATATGCATGCTCAATGCTCACTCCATCCTGGACTTTAACTCCGACGAAATTCATAGAGCGAAGGGAAATAAAAAACAAAAGTTCTTCCGATTCTCATTCTACGCGTCTTTCGTGCAAGCAATAAACAACCCACGCAGTTTTTCTATGTATGTATGTACATGTCTGCTCAATATTTATTTCTCTTCTCTAGTTAGCCCAAAAACTTGCACGAGTTTTGCTTGAAATCGAAATCGACTCCCGCTCAATACAAAGTTTTATGGATTTTTCAAACAAGATAAAAATGACAAAATTATGAAAATAAAGCTGAACGCTTTTTCAAGCGAAATAGAAATCTAATTTTTATTCAAAAATCACACTTAAAATTATCAATCAACATCTTCCTGGCGAAGCTCTGGCATTGTAATTAACCCATCTGTACATTTCCTCATTTTGCATGTTGACATAGGCTCCAGGAACTCCAGGCCAGGCACATCCATATCCAAAACTCACGACGCCACAAAGAACTCGAGTGTTATTCGAGCTACCCGAGTTATTCAAAAAACAAGTCATGGGTCCACCTGGACACCCAAAATAAATAAGATTGTGTGGATTTTGATTTAAATTAAGCCCGATTTGATTATTTAAATTAAAAATATTTTTTTAAAAAAACTTGAGCGTGTACCTGAGTCGCCTTGGCACGAGTCGCCCCTTTCCCCGATAGTACAGATATTCCTCTCCGAAATTCTACTTGCTCCCGCATTTACTCTTTTTTGATAAATCCCCGTGTAATTCCTGTAAAATTCCATGCACGTCTCCCGGTCCAAGTATTGAAGTATGACCTTTTTCAAGGCAAACTGGTCATCTTCCATAATTAACTCATCATCATCTTTTTCATTGTTGGGATTCTTCCTGTCTGTTGCTCCCCAACCGCTCACCAAAGCCCTGCCTATGATAAGTAACAATTGATCCGTGATAATATTATTGTGTGTGTTTGATCAAAGTAAAGTAGGTTAGTCACATTTATTAAACTATAGTAGAAATTGTGATAGTTACCTTGTACTGGGTAATTTGGGGGCGCTATAGGGATCACACTGGCAGGATATTCAGAAGAATATTGGGGAATGGGGTCACACAATTCCAACAAAGCGAGGTCATAGTCCGTTTCCCGGTAACTGTACTGTTCATGAACTTTGTACCGTTTGACATATTTGACGGCTTGGGTATCTCGATTGTCAATAATTCCATATTGGACTATTAAATCCTCCGGTCTGACTGGTATCTGTGTCGAGTCTTTATTGTCTTCCGGATTGGCTGGTACGAACAAACAATGTGCAGCTAAACATACCAAATAGAGAATAGAACTTTATTATCCGTAGAACTTTTTTAAGGAGTTTATTTTGATACGCATTTCAATTTAAATGTAAGAACTTTAAACAAATTACCCGTGAGTATAAAATTCGGAAGTATTATCGATCCTCCACATTCATACCTCCGATTCTTCACACCCTTAATTCTTAGAAAAATTTGATACGGGAACTCCCCCGGTCTCGCTCTCCCTCCACCAACAATCCGTCCATTTTCATCCAAATCTAGAGTCTCGTTCTGGCTTTCCAAGACAGTAGAATCTTGTCCATTTTGGATGTCCACTTCATTTCCCGGGAGATTTTCAGCTAGAATTTTATCAAAATAAAAATGAAATCATCTGTTACCGTGACGCAGAGAATTGTTTGACGAGGAATACTTTTTGAAATATTTTGTAATTGAGTTTTCAAGTTCTTTAGTTTTACCCGGGAAAGCTAAGGTTTGGACTACAACCAATGTCAATGCTTGGAGAAACCCAAGATATTGTAGTTTAGAGCCCTGTAGCATTTCAGCACAGGAAAAAAATATTTTTCTGTGTATGATATAATTATCGCCTAAATATCTAACACGCTTCGCCTTGTTGACAAAAACAATGTCTTTAAGTAGAAAAATCTGAATGAGTAGCTGTTGTTTTAAAGACAATTCTAGAGTAAATAAAACAATGGGAGGAATCCGGAGCTGATGTGGATTTTATATGTAAGTTGAAGGATTCAATCAGCTGTAGCCTTTTCATTCAATTCCTTTTCATACACGTGTATTTCATGAAGGTTCAGTCACAGGAGAAAATTAGCATTCAATTCCTTTTCTTTTTCAAGAATGTCGAAGATTTTGATATCAGAATTTTAATGCTCCTAGTTCATACTTTATGAGACGTGAAAATCAAGCCCAGAATACATTAATATTTAATTTCGCTTAATAAACTGTACTTTGTTTCATGTATGCGCTTGTATACATACACAGATTATACAATAGATGCATATCCGTGTGCTATGTGCTATTTGCATGCAGCACAAAGGATCAATTTTGCTTTTTATGCCTGCTTTTATTAAATTGTCAAAAATATCGTCGTTTCGGCGGCAGAGATACTTTTGTCACTCTACTGCAGATCCTCGAACTAAAAATTAGTTAAAAATAATAGAGGCAGTTAAAAATTCAGAGAAGAGCCGGAGAGAACACTGCGTACATTTTGCTATGTCTAAATCTAAATCCAAGCGGCTCTCCACAGACAAAACCAAAGTCACGTCAAGTAGTTTTCTAAACTCCAACTCTCAAATTTGCGGCTTGGGGGCCAGTTCTCGATGACTTTTTTCAGAGAATTAAAAGTTTCTGTTTTTCATATCTATACAATATACACTGTAGTTGGGCTATGTATAGCATAAGAGCAGGGAGTAACTTTAGTAAAATACCAAGTATGTGTGTGTGTGTGTGGGATGAGGATACTTGGAAACGTGCTAATGTGTCTGTCCGCAGTAACTTTACACTTACATGCGTCCAATTAATTCCAGCACGGCGTCAGTTTAGCACGACCCAGCCCGTTTGATTTGCACCGACCACCTCACTCACTCCCACTCGTAGATACTCTCTCTTTTTCTCCTACTCCAGAACTCTTCTCCAGTTGGCCTGCTACCGTTACGCACAAGTTGGGTTTGCAGTCTATCACACCGGTTCAATGAAATCCGCACATTGTACATTGTACATACCTCGTGGCTCAAGAATTAGCTGGGGTGCTTTAAATAGAGAAAATTAGTGGAGAGGAGCAGCAGCAGCAACAGCAACAGCGCTGCTGCACATTTTTTAACCTTTCTTTCGGTTCGTTTCAACCCGAACAATACATTAGGAAAGCAGTGAGCCGATGAGAATGAGAGGACAACCTGCTAATTGATAAGAGTGTCGTCTGTGTGGTCTAACTGGTTACATGTGGTGTGTGCTATGTGCGTCTCTTAACTAGACTTTGGAGGTGAGACCGCGGTAAAGCGAATGCATCCAATTCGTCCAATTTCATTATTTTTTATCGATTTCTCCACACACACAAAGGCTTCGAGTGTGGACGTGAATTTAAATTTGGATTCGAATCAAAATTAGCATTGGGATTTAAATAGGCTTCAATTTATTACACAGGGTACTTTTTACATTTAGTCACATGGAAAGGAAAGACCCGTAGAATTCTCGTAAAAATTTGACAATTTTTAATCCCAAAGGAACTAAAGCATTTTAAAAAATGTTTTTAACGTTAAAAATACATAATATCAAGCACACAATTGCTTATTGCATAAAGTGCAATATCTGTAGTTTAACAACCGGGGAATTGAAGAGCGCCTGTGGATTTCCCCGTAATTCAGCTGTATAAAGAGAGTGCTTAAAGTATCCACGCCAGAGAGAAAGGATAAGTTGAGGCAGGCATAGCCCACACAATAACGGAGTGGAGAGTGGACGAACGGACGGATAGACGGACGCGGAGGGAATGAGCATTGGGCATTGAGCATAGAGCACTTGCTCTGCACTTGATGTTATGGTGTCATTCATTACTGGGGTGATAAATGAGAGTCAGAAACTGCCGTTGAATGCCTTTATGGTGCAATTGATTATAGGCTTGTCGTCTGGGCTAATGCCAGGCTCAACCGGCGAACCAGCGAACCCAAGTGCAGAGCAAGAGAGAGAGCATCTTGGTACTTATGACCATTACCCCTGCCCAAGTCCTTCCTTTCTCTCTCTTTCTATTTCCTTCGTCCTCGTGCTTGTATATATGTACCCTACTATTACGATTACGATTACACTTAGGCTAACGCACTTGACGCGAACCAGCGCAAGGCAAGGAAAAGAAAGGCAATCGAAAATACAAACAATAGCTTCCTACGTACATACGTACATAACCCTTGGGAAATTTTCCCATTCGTTAAGTTCTATATCTTCCATCTTTACTATAAAACTTTCAGACGTTGAAATTTTAACGTTTTCTTAAAAGATTGCAAAATATAAAAATAAAAATTGCTAAAATTGTTTCAAGGTTCATGCTGAAAAATAAGCAAATTTTCCAAGGGGTCACATCAAAGCGCTGCCTCTCTGATATTGCATCCGTACTTTATTTATATAAAAGCATACATACATACATCATCGTATATATATAATGCAAGAGCGGCCTTTTCGTCTCTCTCCAGCGAAACGTGGGTAAACACTGAACACAAAGCACGGAAGCAAGGAGGCCACTTGTGCTTTGTCTAGTCAGCTATTAGCATGGACATTGAACGTTGAGCATTCTTCTCTCTCTCTCTCTCTCTCAGACTCTAATTCATCCCTGCGATCCATTCTCTCAATTCAATCCATTCTTTGGATGGATCCATTGCGATTGCCATTCCAACTACAATTCGGATTCCTATTCCTATTCCGATTTCGTTCTATGGAAAGAAAAACGATTCATTCGGACACTTATGCATAAAATACAGTGCAGTACAGTACAACAAAGCAAAACAACAAACTACAGTATGTGTAGTATGCAGCCTTGAATCGACAAAGTCTTGAGGAAATCCAAAGAACAGGAACAAGTATAGAGAAATGGAGAATGGCAAATTATTTCCCTTCAACTGTTTTTATTATTTCCGCCTTTTCTCCTTTACTTCACTTGCACTTGTTTCGACTGTGAATAGTATACAGTATACATGCACAATATATACAGCGTCGAGAAATTGCCAGAGAAATAGATTAACGTGCGCCATTCTCTCTCCTCAAAATGACCCATGAATTTGATTCCTTTGTACGGTACTTGTATAGAATACTAGGCAATAATACAATATTAGTATACAATACTCTCTCTTTCTTTCTCTCTCTCTCTCTCTCTTTTGAACGTATATACATAGTTTGTGTATCGTTGTTGTCAGATCAAGGAAAAATCAAAGAGTGCACTTTTATGCGCTTCATGCCTAATAAGCCTTTATATTACACGCCATTTTTTTGGAGTAAGCTGAATCATTTATGTATCAAAGTATTGTCAAAATATCGCCCGAAAATTAGTCGTTTAGAAAAACGCTAGCAGCGCATTTCTGTGTATGTATATGTATGTATTTATCCGAAAATTTCCCTGCATACAAACAAATAGAGCTCAAAGCTCAAGACGTCTAAAGGAGGGGAAAGCGAGGATGAAATTGAGAAGAGACAAAAGGTCGACTATGCTTAATTGGTCAATTGGTTGTACACATTGCACACTATACAGTGGGGAACGAAAGGGTCGTATTATTCAACTGGGGAATTTCCCTCATGCCTTGCATTCCATATTATTGTATTTCATGGTGGGGACACGTCGTGGCATGTTCGTAGCTTGTTTTCTTCAGCTGTGGGGTCCTACCTATAACTTGCTCCTTGTTATTATTACTACTTTTATTATATTATCATCAGTATCATTACCAATTATTATTTTGTTCTATTGTGCAAACACTGCCAGTCGCTTGTCGTGTCGTTTTGGGCGCACCCCTCTTGATACTACAATGCAATATGGGGATCAAAATGGATAATGTGTATATCTTAGGATTTTATTAGAGGAGTCCAAAAATGTCATTAAGTTGTACATTGAGGGTCGTAACAAATCATGGTTGGTAGATCTGAATTTGTACCAACAGTATTACACAAAAGTTATTAGGAAAGTATGGGGAATGGAAAACTGGAAAAATACTTGTTTCCCTCGTTATTTTTTGCATTAAAATCTAGAGCCTATCTCCATTTTCACATGGGGAAGATTGAACAACGTACATTTTGAATCGAATTCATGTATGTTTCTCTGCTTGAGCATATCCATGAGCATGTGACTTTGAAAATTCCAACACTATTTCTCGCCTTGCAGTTGCCTCGTTAACAAACTTGTGCATTCCACATGTCAGAGCGGGTGCGTTGTTGCCTCCGAAAAAGCCAAGTGATTGCCCTGTTCGTGCGGATTTACATATTCCATCCAATTGAAATGAGGAACAACTGCTAAGCATTGTAACGGCAAGAGTGAGCGTAGATATATGTGTGTGTATGTGTATGTAGTTGCAGATATGCAAACGAGCGTGCCAACTTGGGTTTCCTACACATATTTGTACTTGTATTTGTATTTGCATTTGCATTCGTATTTTCTTTCGTGTTTTTCTCGTCGCCGTGCTCAACAGCAGCAATAGCGAAACGAAACAGTACAAGTCGAATTCGAGGAAGAAAAATGCTGTGGTTTGATGCCAGTGATAAAAGATTTGTGACTACACACACATTTATTTGTACAGCTATGTACACGACATTTCTTCGACTCCCCGCCCGCCCCTTTCCTCTACCTTCACTCCCTGCTCCAATTTTCTCAATTTTCTCAAGTTCTATTGTGAACTTGCCTAGACTCTCGATTTTCGATAAAAAAAGTTGACGCTGCTGTTAGGCCTGGAAAAATTGACTGCGTATTTTGTAACAATCGTCATAATCTTATTTTAATAATGGTTGTATTTTGTATGTGAGTCGTGTTAACGAAGAGCGATTTGCCGACTTTGACGTCAAGGATCTCGTCAGCGGAATAGAAAACGCATATAGT
>JAQIVE010004558.1:0-14342 GCA_034698285.1 Sminthurinus bimaculatus | reverse complement strand
TATACCTCAACACACACAACTTTACGTGCAATTCTTCAGATAATTTAGAAACGTTGGCAACAGTCCAAAATGGCAGATAGAAAAATCCAAACGTTCTCAGCAGTTACACCGCGGTGAGTCAGTTAACATTCATTCTTTACATTTTAGAAGAAACATGTTATACCTAGATAGTATAACTACATGCTTAATGCTTACATTGAGTCCTATTAAGTTACCTACCTTTTATGCTTGAATCTTTGAATACATTTAAAAGTACGAATAGTTTCTTATTTCTAGATTACATACTAATTATTTTACTATACATACTATGAAACAATATAGTTTATGGCTTTGATATAGGTATCTATTACAAATAGGTATCCTTTTTGTACGTCCAAATGATAAACTTGTATAGTATACTATTCTTAGTTTAATTTCTATAATGTATTTTACTCTTTAATCGCATAATATAATATTATTATTTACAAATTGTTACAACGCAACCTATTTAGAATCGTATTTATATTTTTATTAACATAATCATAATTTATAGAGTAAGTCGAAGAAGTGATTTGCTTTGCAATCATTATTAACATTATAGCAGTAATAATATAATCATACTATAAGTTGTAAAAATATTTCCATCTATCTATTTATTTATGCATTTCCGAGATTTGGTAAATTAGGAGTGGAGTAAAGAGCACGCAATGTACATATATGGGCATAATCTCAGGGGGTTCAAAGCGCTAGAAATTAGCGGATTCAACGGGAAAGTTCAAGACTTCAATGGGCAAAATTAAAGATATGTACAAGAAGGATTAATAGGCAAATATCAAGTCCTATTTCAGTAGGTAAAACATTATTAGTGTTCACATGGAAACTTGTTAGAGGGGAAATAAATTAAGGTGTTTCCACAAGTGACCAATTGGAGTAGTTGCTAAGGTAATGGGTAAAGTATTTAAGAACTGGGGATCTCGGAAATACAAATTTTACACCACAACTACTATTAATAACAAAATGTGTCTCGCTGCCCGTTTAATTTTGCATGAGTCAGCTAGTATATTGAATAATATTCGTAGTTTTCTAGCATTTAAGTGCTAACAAAGGGTTGGTGAATCAGTACGTTTGTGCCGTCAAATCCGAAGCGACAGCGAATGATAATATTTTGCATTTTATTCCCTTGTTCTCACTTTTCAAACACTCAAATATTTAAATTCGTTCATTCGTTCACATCACCCGATAGCTATTTATATATATTTATATATTTATTTGTATAGTATTAATATAGTAATAATAATAGTTATTAGCAATAATATTATAATATAATATGTACACGATTTGATTTTTCGATTATATTTTATGACGGTGGCTTTCTGTGTTGTATTTGGTTTCATTAGTTGATAATCATAATAATTTTATTAAATATGTACTCGTATATTCTTAAAACTATTTAATATTTTCTCTACTATACGTGAGTTGCCAGAGTCCCAGGCTTAAGTTGGGTGGCGGAAGGAACAATATACTGTGCTGGGACGGTCCCAATTGAGTGTGGGGACGGTGTGGAAGGACTGCGAGCAACCTGAATAACAAACGGAGCAATAAAAATTAATTTGTTTCATGTTTTATAATTCAATAATAAATTATTTAAACTTTTATAAATTGGATATTAAAATAAACTAGTATCATCATAAGAAAACGTAAATGACATACTTGGGGCACAGCCGAACCGTTTCTAAGTCCATAGGCGGGTGGCATGTGATGTGGTTTCGGCGGTATTGGCTGAGCAGAGTGATTAGCATGATTTAAAATTGGCCTTTGTACCCCCGGAGGGGAATGATTATTTGAATGATTATTTCCTATCCCTCCCACACCAGCTACATGGGGTGGAGGCAATGAAGAATTTGAAGTTCTCAGGTATGGATTCCCGTAAGTCGCCGAGTAGCGCGGATCCGTCTACAGAGAAAATAAGAAACAAACATTGATTAGCCCTTTGGACAAAGTTTGGCAAAAACGATGGTTGGCAGACCATGTTGTGAAAATATAATGACAAATAAACAAGAAATTTAACATAATAATAACAAAAATAAATCAATATAAAAATATATAATATAATAAATATATAATAAAAAATATAAATAACGTACATTATTTAAATATTGTGGACTGTGATGACCTCCCATTCCCACAAGTCCGCTGTATACTGAATTCCTTCCCAGTGGAGGATTATAATCCCTCGTATAGTCTACGTAAGGAACATACCCATTGGAATTATTATTCGTCCCATCCTACAAACAAACAAACAAAAAAGAACAAAATTAAATTAAATTAAATCAATCATACACAATACACATTATGGTCTGTCAAGTTTTTCGTCAAACACTGTATTATAGATTTAAGGCTACACACTACAAACATGATGATGCCAATTTTTTATTTGATATTCAAATTTTCTGGAGTTGACTTTGAGGTCGTCCCATTGCAATGTTCTCAACTCGTAATGTATTTTTTTGCATAATACTATCCTGTTTTATTATTTACGTTGATCCACACGTCAAATCTAGTTTAAACCCCACAATAAAATATCAGCAGTAAGATCCTTTTTTTATTTTGATATCCCAGCTTATATACTTAAGCCCTGTGCTAATAATATGATCAGAGTAATATCACCATCCTTTTTCTTCTTCAACTCCTTCTTTCCTCTTCTTCCCCCTTTCAGTATCTTTGGATGGAGTGCTTACTGTGAGACAACCTCCAACTAATTCTTGAAGAGCATTTCTTCTGTATGCACGTTTTGTTGCTTACATGTGTACACTGTAATACCTTGGCACAATCGAGAATCCGATTGCAACTGGGAAAGGACAAGGTGCAGCGCAGAGAAAGATGCAATCTCTTATATACTTCTTCAATGTTTCCCATTTTATCTAGATATATATTCACAGTACATCCATGATGTGTACATATTTGTACATTGTACATACAGAGACTGTTACAAGTTACAGATATCGAGTCTAGTTAGTTTATTTTCAGGGAAAGAAAATCTTTCAATCCAATCTATTGGATTTCTTTGTTGTAAGTTTTGCATTTTATACCCGGCAGAAAATCTTCGCTCTTCCCCTTTTCCCTGTCTCTGTTTTTTTCCTAAATTCTAAAAAAAACGCGAGGAAGCTCCCTGTCGAAGGAAATGTAAAGGAAATGTAGTATTTGGATCTCAAGATATTAGATGCTGACATAATAATACTAAAATAATAATTTTGGTAGGTATTTTTCCCCATATAAAAAAGTCATATCCATGTGTGAGATTTGCCATCAGGGTAAATCTCAGGCTAAATTAAAATGGGCAAAGTATGCAAGAATTCGTCCGCCTTTCGCCCGTGCGAACATAATAATATAATGTATTTGTCTCTCCATTTCTTTCTATTCCAAGTTCCAAGATCAAAAGCTTGAGGGATGAAAAGGGCGAGAATAAGGACGCGGAGAGAAAGAGATAGAATGTTTATATGGGGGAAAATGTCGGCTCTATTTTTCACGATTCTCTGTTTTTATGAGTTGTCTGGTGGATTGGTGAGCGGAAGGCGTGAAATGAAAATCACAGTTTTTGCATCTAAAAACCTCTGCGACTCGGAACGAAAAAAGTGGACTGGGAAAATGAAAAGGACAGAATATAATATAGTGTGTGTACGTACCACATATATATGTGTACCATAATGTGATCTTACATGGACCAAATAAATGTGGAGAGCAATTCCTTGCCTTGCAAAGTGTAAGCCTGAGAACTGGAAACATAGCCATGGGTTAGTGGTAGAAAATTCGTTCCACGTACATACAGTTCCGATACGTATTACTGACTCTGGCTCACTGACACTCTCCCACACACTTTGTCTTTTTCTGGTGAAATGCGTACTTGGGATAAAGTTAACTTGTGCACAAATCACTTGGTGTGGAAACAAGGTATATTATTTTCCCTTACCAATCCACCACTAATTTTCCGATCTACATAATATGAGCGTCGACTTTCCCCCCAAGAAAAAAACGGGGAAGAACGAGTCGAATAGATATTGTGGCTTCTGGCAATCACACATCCGTCTAAAAAGTCTGTCCTCAAATACTGCCCAAAAATGCAAAAAGTCGCGGTAAAATACTTGAAAAAAGTTTATTCTTACGGGTTTAGGAGGGAAGATAGGATCTATGTAGTCCGAGTATCTATATAGTGATTCGTTCTTGAGAGCATCCTAAAAATTAAATAAAAAGAGGGGAAGAAAATTAAGTTTTGTTTTTTCCAAAGTACAATCAACAATTTTCTATTTTGTCTTATACCATGTAAAGTTGCAACACCATGTGGAAAATGAAATAATTCTCAACAATATTGCAAGTTAGTTTTACCTCGTCATCCCAATGCTCCGAGTCTTCAACTGGCATGTTAGAGAGGCTGGAAGCAGTTCGAATCTCTACCTTGAGGTCAGAGTCATTATTGGATGAGCGATCCGACTGTTTCGTCTCCTTTTCCATCCCATCAGCCTCCATCACTGAAAATAACACACAAGACAGACGACTTATTTCACACTGATCGATTGCCTCAGATTTCATCGTTACTCTCCTATTTGTCCTCATCAAAACTGGACATTGCCTCACAACTTTCAACAGTTATAACAACGAAACAAGAACAACTACTCAATCTCAATCTCCGCTTGAGATTCCATTCCACTCCCTCTCTCATCCTCTGCTTCCTTTTCCATTTGGATGATGATAACGTAATTGGATTGATGTAACAGAAAACGATTCATAGATTTCTTCACGCTACTCCAGTCACTACCGGTATGTACTTGTCATTTATGAGATACAACGACCAGGCAAGAAAACAGACGGCCCCTGTTTGTTTTTATTTGTTCACTGCAAACGTGAATGGCAAGATAAATAAATCCCGTATTCAAAATAACTGTTTGCAAAAATTACAAATAATTAGGAGCATAAGTTTACTGAAAATAATTTTCGTTGTATTAAGAACAGTCGCATTTGGAAAATATTAAGTAATCATAGTGACGATTTTAAAGTAGTATTTTCTTGTTTCGTTAATTTTGTAAATTTTGAAGAATGGTCCCAAATAAATAATAAGTGTAACACGGAAACTTACTGTCCATTTTTCTCGTTTTCCTTTGACACAATAGGGTGATCATTGTGACCTAAAAGATTTGTAAAAATATAAAATTGTTCATTTTTTACAAGCATGTAGTCGTAGGTTCTCCTTTAAACGGAATTTCGGTATAACATATTTTATGACAAACGAATGAAATAATACTTTCAAAAACCAAATGATATCTTACCGCAACAATGATCACGACTCCCCCAATGACACACGTAAGAATCACCACCAGCTCGGGATGTTCTGAAAAAAATTAAACAAAAATTGTAAGTAATTAGAAACAATTATTGACAAATAATTATCAATTTTAGTGAAATGACAAAAACATGCTGAAAAGCACACATGACTCTATTCTTTAACTGCCTCTTGTTAATCACGATATTGAATGTCCGATTCATTGTACATAGGTAGGTATGCCAATTACATTGATCTCTCATTCTTTTCGAAAACAACAAGGAACCCTTCTACAGTAAAGAAGATATAAACAAAGCAGAAAGACGAAGGTAGAATTTATTAAAAAGCGTTTGGTTCAAAGCCATTGAATAAATGAATGTTCCAAAGCCCTTAATTCCACTCTATTTATTCTCAACTGTGATCTTGCTCTTCCTGACATTGATTCTTGATGTTATCGGAAACTCGGGGAAGGCGAAAGTGGGAGAGAAAACGACGACGAAAACTTTCTGATCTTTCTCACAATTTCTCTCTATTTCTCCTGACTAAGATGGCGAATCAGTCCAAGCTACTAATTTTGACACACAAAGAACAAGCAAGGTCTGTGTAACCCGGAAAGCTCGATGAAAAGACGACAATGAAGTTTTAATGTTTATGTATAAAATAAATTTCTTAAAATCTTGACCTGACAATATTACAATTTTAAATTCCGGTATGCTAATCGTAGCCATTTTTACAATGTACACTTTGACATTCACGGTTTCAAGAGCTCAATTTTTATTGGTCATAGCATAATGGGGTAGATAGATGGATTCATGTTCAAATGTAAGTATGTTCCAAAAACCATTTGCTCTCTTTTCCAAGCCCCCTCTATTTCCTGTGTGATGTTCGATATAATTTTAAGTTGCTCCCTTCTATCTTTCGACAATCCGCAATGAGCAATTTGATGACTTAGTCGTCGACATTATGTGAAAAGACAAGAATTGCTTTTACTGCCAATGAAGGGACAGGATAAGGAGACTATTAGCGTCTTCACTGAGCGAAAGTAGGTGCTCCTTGTTCAAATATGTAAGTACATATTATATTATTATACATGTATGACACACATCATATTGTACAAGTGTTCAAAGAAGGAGCCCTAGGAGACTAAATTAAAATGTATAAGACGTATGACCGCTATCGGTTGATTATGCCGATCACAAGGAGCCTCTACCGTTTTTTTTGTGTCCCTGTACAACTCTGCAACTACGCAAGTAACACAAGTTCAACTAAAGATGACTACTTGCACTTTTTTCTTCCTGCCTACGTATTCGCTTTCTTTCCTACATTCATTCTATATACGTTTGAGGCTCCATGTAAAAGATCCCATTTGGAAGGTAGCAACTAGCAACCAAGCGGGCTAAAGAGAGTGAGAGAAGGAATCGAGAAAGGAAAGGAAACAGGATCAAGACTCCCTTCTCTTACACACATACAAATTCAAGATATCCGAGAACTCCGAGTTAAATTGGGCTTCCTCTTCTATCTCTCCCTCTCCCTCTTTTTCTAGTTTAGGGAGGCCGACAAAGAGTCGCACCTCGCAACCAACGAAACGAACGCACAATTCCTATCCAGCAAATCTACGACTATTTCAATTCATTTTTAACTATTTGCTCGCTATCTTGGTGAGTGTTTTTGTAAGTATGGGTATACATTGTGCAAGGCACACTGTTCGGGAAGGGATCAACCGGAAGCTAAAGCCAATTGGTGGCAAATCATTATAGTTATAAATGACCACATCCCTCCAAATGCCGGAATCCCGCGATGCTAGTTCTCCAATTTCGCCTCCATTTATTCTACAGAGAACCGAGTTATATTCTCCCTCCTATATCAATCTTTTACA
Source organism: Sminthurinus bimaculatus (assembly GCA_034698285.1). Classification (NCBI taxonomy): domain Eukaryota; kingdom Metazoa; phylum Arthropoda; class Collembola; order Symphypleona; family Katiannidae; genus Sminthurinus; species Sminthurinus bimaculatus. The sequence continues at coordinate 7,176 of JAQIVE010004558.1, read as the reverse complement.
TATCATTGCCATTGTTCATTGTTGTATGCATAAATATAATGGACGAAGCTGTTATGCTTCCAAAATGTAGAAATTTAGAATTTCTCACGTGTCATCAATGTACAATGAACAAAGAGACACATAACGAGAGAACGAAGAAGAAGAGACAGAGAGAGAGAGAGAGAGAGAGAGAGAGAGAGAGAGAGAGAAAAGGAGAGGAATAAAAAGATAGGAGACGAGAGCCATCCTCAATTCGATCCTGCGAATTTTCTTTTGGTAGTTTGTAGTCGATTCGATTCAAATCCGACTAGAAAAATTACTATCATCATTCCTTCGTTTTCCCTCCTGGAAAAAAATACATTCGAGCATTGGCGAATGGTTCTCTCATTATCATATTAACTGTCGCATTGTTGGAGAATCTACTAGTTTCTCTCTCTCTCTCTCATCATACAGATGCATGCATATAGCATAGTATGATACAGTACATAGAAGAGACTATAATACACTTTGTCTTTCGCTATCTCCATCTTCACTTTCTTTCTGTCTTCGTTCTCTCTCCCTCACTTTGTCTCCTTTCCCTACACATATCGTTTCTTCAAGGCAAATCCAAGCAGGTTAGTTAGGTTCCGAGAAGGATAAGGCAAAGGAGAAGGGACACACGAATGCGGAAAATCATCAAGATGAACGTAGGAGAGGGATGATGAGAAGGAGCGAGAGGAGAAGAAGAAGAAGAAAGACATGGGCAAATGGCAAATTAAGAAAAGAGACTATATGACATGAAAAGAAAATCGAATTTGCCAAGAGATAAAGAGGTGCTCCTGCTCACATTATATTATATTATATGCATTATACTGTGCATACAAGATGAGTATTGAGTAAGTACGTATATGTACACATAGATAGAGGACATTCATATGACGCAAAAGAGCCAAACTCTGTTCTAGATAGAAAACTCGACGACTCAAATTTGAGCAAGAGTTCCAACTCAAATTCGAATCTACTTTCTCATCGACTAGTCAAATTTGAGAAAGTTTAACGAGAGGAAACAAAACGAGGGGACAAAGGGTAGAGAAGAAAGGCATGAAAAGAGTCACATAATGTCAACCTCCTTTCACTTGAAAGAGGAGGGAAGAAGAAGAAGAAGATACCCGGGCAAAAAAGAACTAAAAAGAAAGACGAAATAACTCAAATGAAAGAAACTCACTTTGTTTCATTAGGTAAATCTCCATTAGGTGAGTCCCATAGTGATTTGTCACAGAGCAGTTCCACACGCCAAAGTCAGTTTCCTGTGACGTACGAATGACCAGCACAGATTTCATCCCGTCTGACAAAGGCTCTTGAAATATTCGATATTCATCGTCGTCTGTGAATTCCATTCATAAAGGTGAAAGAAAAGCAAGGAAAAAGAACAAAAATATTATATAAATTATTTCAATTCCTTTATCTCATTAACAATATTCCAGTTTCACGAGAATCGTAATTAAGTGTGAATGAACTTGTACATAAATATAAATTGTAATCTTTATTAGAACTTCATCTAGAAGGTTTTGGCATCTTACTTGACTCGACTTCTCGCCCGTGATGATACCACTGAATTCTCTCGGGTTTTGGGATTGAGTATACTTTACATTCGAGACGAACGGTACTTCCCTCACTGCCCATTTGAATTCGCTGACTCACGATACGCGGTGGTCCCTTTGAATCAAATTTTTTAAAAGCACGTTTTTATCACAAATGTCAAAATTAAAAATAAGTATTTAAATGAAGTATATTAAGATATTAGAGACATTAAGTATAAATAGATGAGATACCTTGAGAAGAATGGAGGCTTCATCAGAGATGAGTGGAAAACCTTGCACCACGGCTTGGCACCTATAGCGGCCTGCAGTGTCAGGCGTAACAATTGTGGAAAAGTTGGCCTGGGTACTGGCAACCTACAAACCAAATAAAAAGACTCATTAACCACTTGTACTTATTTTACTCCTTTATTCATCATCATCTACTCGAAAATCCTCTTCTGTTAATAGCTTTGAAATATTTATTGATCCAAGATTTTAAGTATACTAATAAATACCAAATATTGTCATGTTGTTTTAAAATGATAACTTACCCTTCTAGTTGGCTCGTGAAACCAGACTGTTTTATTTGTAATGGAGTGGTAGTCATCATCATTATCACGAAAGAAAATACAAAGAAAACAAAAAATCATTTAGAGTTAAAGCATTTAGTTTTGTATTTTTTATGCAATGAACAACATCATTCGAGTATCATAACTTGTAAAAATATGTGTATTTGTGTGCGGGTTTGTATCAGCTTACCAATATCCGGTTTTGGATTTCCATCAACATTACAGCTCAGAGTTATGTGAGCTCCAACGTCAACCTGAACAGATTGAGGGCGATTTCGGAAGACGGGACCATCTGAAAAGAAAAAAAAAACAAATAAATAATCCGCATGTTAACAAGGGTTCGACCAACAATTAGTAAATGATTATTCTTTACTTTAATGCATAGAGTATAGATAATGTGCCGTTTTTCTTTTGTACTATTGCAAAAATTTGTTGCCCGTCTGCTTTTCTTAATTGCCTTATTCTGGTCTCAGAACCCAGAACAACAAATCAAATACATAATTTACAGAAAAACAGAGCAACATTTTTTAAACGACAAAACATCTTTTGATTTTTGACGAAACGACAACTAAATACTAGACGACGCTTTATTATATTATATGAGACCGAGAGACAAGTTTACAACCCACAATTAATTGTAAAGAGCTAACAAGTTTGCATGCATCTATATACTAAGCTATAGTACATATTGTATAGAGGAGGGTAATAAACACCATCATTATCTGCCGAAGCAACAGGATTTTTTTGCCGCAGATAGTTTCGACGATTGTAGTTAAGCCAGTCATTCATCTCGTCGCTCATAATGCTTTGTTCACTTGACTCGAGGTCTGAACTTCTTTCACACACTGCTCGTAAAGCAAGAAGTACTGCATAGTAGTAGTGCCTTAATAATAATCCTTAATAACTAATCTTTACAAATGCCAGTTGTCAACGCGAAAAATTTGAAATGTAAGCACATATGTATCCTCTCATTTTGTGCATCTTATTCATTATCCATCATTATCACTACTGTATTGAGATATTCACACAGAATAGACACATTTTAGCTCAAATTTCCTGAATTTTGAGCAAACATTGTCCGTTGACCTCGTGTTTTGGCGTTTCACGAACATGGACAAAAAATAACATGGCAACCATACTAAATATTTTGGATCAATGTTACATATACATTATACGTATTCGACGTGTATGTGTGCAAAAGAAACTTCATTTGATTATCCTATCAGAATCATCATCATCTCAGCCTATTACGAAGGAACTGTCAGCGCCAAAAAAATGTTTTTGACATATGTTATATCTTACATTTATAAATCTCAAGTTATGAAGATTCTCCAGGCATATTTACTTCTTCTCATCTTTTACTTTGCTCTCTTCTTCTTCTTCTTTTTCCTTATTACATTTCCCCCCGACAGTTTGCATTTGGCGGGCCTTATCAGAATAAATATATGTTCAATTTTTATCCATCATCTGTACTTGCTCTCAATTTTTTATGCATCCCGATTTTATTCTCGTCAAATTTTCTAAACGCGAATTTGTGTATACAGAATAAAAATGTATCGCGATTGGAAGATCAGCTAAAGTAACGGATCAGTAACAGAGACGAAATACATTGAAAATATATCGAGTTTACCTTTACACTGTATACGCGTAATAATAGTAATAATACATATCATATTTTTATCGTTGCTCTTCTTCCTCCACTTATTTTACATTTCCCTTGATTTCTTTAAATAACGAGCATAAATATATTACGGAATAGTCCCCATATTATTCTCATTGGCACTATATATGCTGGATATGTACCAATGTATTCCCAATTTATCACAGAGGGATATAGAAAGATAAAAAGATAGGCTGTGAATGGGGGAAGGGAAGAAATAAAGAAAGAAGCACACGTATGTACATACTAAATATATCATCATAGAATAATGTGCGGAAATGAGCGGAGATAATACATACACGCACAGAACAGAGACACTCGATTTCGATTTATATTTGTATCTCGTGAATCCTCACATTCTGTCTGCATGTACATAAAGCACAAAATACATCTATGATGTGTAGTAGTAGTAGTAGAGTGCGATGCACTACAATGCAGGCACACACGTTCAAACTATACAAGTGTAGTGAAGGAGTGTTACATAATAATGTTCAGCTGCTCGCATACAGCGTACAGGTTCAACTGACGGCGAGAAGGTGAATACACGGATCCGCGAATTGCAAAAGTAGTCGAGCAGAGTAGAGTAGAGTAGAGTGGAAAGGAAAGAGATAGATAGATAGATAGAAAAGAAATTATTAGATGGATTGTAAAATGTACAACATTACATATTGTATTATAGAGCGGCAAGGTATATAGTATATATATACACTTCCAAGTAGATGAATAGGTATAAAGAACGAGGATGGAGGGAAAGCGAAAGTAAAGGGAGTGTGAGGAAGGTTGTCATACCTTTCTCCGGCTGCACATGTGTGCTGTACATTTAGTACTCTCGAGCCTTGTATCGATCCTTTTGGGATAATAAATAGACACTGCCATTTCCTATCTATACACTTTCATCTTGATTTTATCCCACTATCTATCTATCTACGCATCTTCTCGTTTCTCCTTCTTTTCTCTATCCATCTGTACTCTGGATATACATTCTATATACATACATACATACACATACATATATATTGATTGAAGTCCCTCCGGAAAGAGACAAAATGTACATTTGCTCATGTGTATTGTGTGTATGTGTATATATAATATACCTGAATGTATGTATGTATATCCCATAGAAGCCCGTGACCCGGTACACGGACCATTTTCAAGAAATACTATACTAAATCCATATTTGAAGTGTTTGGGAAGAATTAAAAAATACCTTTGTCTACCTTTTCACTGTTATTATTGAAGTGGGAATTTTCATCGTGTTTATTACCAATATTATTATTAATAGCAAAAGTGTGCTTAAAATTGACCACTGAGGTCATCTACGGTGACCTACAGGCTAATGAGACTCATCAGGAAAAAGAAATAATGCTCGTGTTTCGATTGACACCGAAATCATGAAAGTCAGTTGAGCATTTTAAAAGAAGATAGAAGAGAGGCAAAAGGCGAAAGGAAATATTAGATAATGAGCAAGGAGAAACCTCTCTTCTCCTTTTCTTCCCTTTTGCCACTTTTTTCTACATACACGAATGATAGACGGAAAAAAATCCGTGTTAGTAAGAAAATGCGCTCGTCCTACTAAACTACCACTGATACTTCTTTTGCACTCTTCCGTCTCCTTTTCTATATATTATGTATGTATGTACATGTACAATATACATGCGTACATGCGTATATCTATCTATATATTATGAGAAATAGAATGTAAAAGTTGTAGCTTTTCTTCATCCTCATATTGACACAAGGCTAAGTACAAACGTACATTTTACTTCATTAGTTAAAAGGATTGAATCTGTTGGCAAATGGACTTTTTCGGGTTCTCCTTCCTCCTCTTCTTCCACTCAACTTTCAACCCGCTCTCTCCTCTTTCTCCTACCTATATTCTCCTGCTCATCCTCCTCTATGGTTCTCCTCCTTACACAGAACCGTTTTACTACATATCCACATTTTTTTCTACTTTAAGTCCATCCTATATAATACAGTCGTATATACACACATGCATATGAGATATAAAGGCACGGTGCTATATGTCCATATACAGGCAAACTACATTTATATTTAGTTTTTGGATCTAGTTTAGGATAAGGACCAAGACCAAGATCACGACCAAAATGAAGTTCACGAGACGGATAAACGTAGGATGTAGAACAGAGAAGGTCCATATACATATATGGAGTAAAGTACAAGCTGAGTAAAAAAGAAGAGCAGAGACTTGAACATAATGTATTTTGTAAATACAAAAAATATATGGAGAAAGCGGAGGAGGATGAGGAAGAGGAAGAAAAGCTTCATTCGATTACTCCATCATAATTTCTTGGAGTCGAGTTGAGTGAAAAATTTAAGCGTGAACCATAAAATACAGTGTCCAAAGTATACCACACGAATCACTTTTCTCTCTCTCTCTGTCTCTCGCTCTCCTTTCTTTCAACTTCAAATTCAACTTGTTCTAGTCGCCTCTTCTCCTTTTCTTTATCTATCTATATAATATCTTGCCTCTTTTCTTTGTATTCGTACATGCAGACGTTTCGCCATCCTTTTTTCTCTTTGGCTTTGGCTATATTTAGGAGAAAAGAGAAAGAAAGAGAATGAAGAGTCTCCACGGCACATAATACATAATATAGGATTCTCACACATTTTTTTATAGTTTTCTACCTTCTATTAAAAAGCTTTTTTCTCCTCCTCCTACTCACTTTTCCTTTTTTTAGTCTTCTTTTAACCCATGAACAATAATAAACGTATAGAGAGAGAGAGAGAAAGGAGAGGGGGCGAGACAGAAAGGGAATCGACACAATTTACACAGTCTACTCTCTCTCTCTCTCGTTTTCACTTGGCCATGAAACACTTTGAAATCAAACATTAAAATCAAAACTATGTGGAAAGAAGAGAAAGACAAAAGTAGAATATAAGCTCTCTTCTTTCTCTATGAAGTTGAAAGTATAGAAAAAATGTGTGTGTGTGAGAGAGAGAGAGAGAGAGAGCGAGAAAGAAAAATGGCAAGCATGCAATCCATAAATTAGACTTATGAAAATTCCTCGTTTCAATCACGACCGGGAAAAATCTGGTCTAGCCAGCATATGCGCCCGTACACACCATCACGATAATAATTAATAGCCGAGTGTCCCGACTGACAAGAACCGCAACTAAAACTAGAGCAAAAAGCATCGCATAAAAATCCGAGGAGTGGATTTCATTTTTAAGCCCCATATTTTCACCGTATGTATGTTGTGCATTTTTCTTTCCCCCCTTTTCTTGATACATATTTATGTGTATGCGTAAACAGGAGGAAAATAAAAAACGTATGCGGAATTCTTTCCACATTATAGCACTCATTGACATAGTATGTGAAAGATGCGACAGATATGGCCGCGAAAAACTTTCTTGCTAATTTCCGTGGTGATGAATTTAATATTGAAAA
>JAQIVE010004557.1:0-14344 GCA_034698285.1 Sminthurinus bimaculatus | reverse complement strand
AGTGGGAGATCCCCTTGAGTTACGAGGCACATAATTTGAGTATTGTCTCCAGCATCGAGAGGGCCGTTGAAAGAAAACTCGGTAATTTTTGCCACAGCTACATTAATCCATGAAGAATATTATACAACCGTGATTATTCTATTGAACTTTTACCAACTTCTTTCACCCAACTTCTAACCTTAGAAACAAAGTTCTCATACTACTAGAGTATCTGAAATCCGAAATACATATCAAAATGCTACATAAACTTACGTGTAAATGTATGAGCCTGCATATTATAGTCCTATATATTCAAGTTAAGGTAGCCATGTACAATACTTACTAAAAAAAAGAGTCGTAAATAAACTAAAGACCCAGATGGTGTGTAGTGTGTATATAGTAGTGTAAAATCGGAATCTTGTATACTAACCTAATTTTCACTTCATAATCGAAAAAATACGGAAGAAATAAGCAAACAAAAAACTACACTGGTGTGTTAAGCAGCGGCGACAAGATGATCAAAGCTACACAATATAACTGCACTCAGAATTCGGAATATGATTCACCATTAACAACTAGTTCAGCAGTGTAGTTGGCCACTCCAGCCTCGTTAGTAACTTGACAGGTATAATTTCCACTATGTTCCGTTGAAACTGAGTCTATAATCAAAACGCTAGACTTTTTGCCTAACTTTGAAATCTGAACTCCTTTAAGGGCATTTAGCGATGATCCATACCCATGAAAACTCCACTGGAAGCTTAGTGGAAGGTCTCCCTGTGTCACGAGGCAAGTTATTTGAGTATTGTCTCCAGCGTCGAGAGGGCCGTTGAAAGAAAACTCGGTAATTTTTGCTACAACTATACATTTATGAAGAATAAAATGTATACAGCTGTGATTATTGAAAACATACTTTTACATTTCTAGTTGTAAAATTCTTGAGGTTTTTGACTATTATCAACTTTTGACTAGTTTTGAATCAAATAAAGTTCTCATATATATTAGAATGTCCAAAATCCGAAATATTTGTCAAAGCGCTAGTCAAACCTTGTGAATGTATGATCCTATCTAAATATTCAAGTTAAGGTACACCATTTCATAAAAAATAGGTACTTCAATTCCTAAAGTGTTAACTATCGAAAAATCCGTGTAGCATACCTTATGCTACATAACGAAAAAACAGCATGCCATCTTTAAAATTAAAATTATGTGTGAATAGTACCTAATTTTCCATTCCTGTGAATTTGGACTAAATTGAAAAAATAAGGGGGAAAAGCAAATAAAAAAAAACTACACTGGTATGTTAAGCAGCGATGACTTGATGACCAAAACTACACAATATAACTGTGTTCAGAATTTTGAATATGATTCACCGTTAACAACTAGTTCAGCAGTGTAGTTGGACACTCCAGCTTCGTTCGTGACCTGACAAGTATAATTTCCACTATGTTCCGTTGAAACGGAGTCTATCATCAAAACGCTAGACTTTTTGCCTAGCTTTGAAATTTGAACTCCTTTCAGGGAATTCAAAGATGAGCTATGAAAGCTCCACTGAAAATTGACTGGGAGGTCGCCCTGGGTCACAATACATGCTATTTGAGCATTATCTCCGGCATCGAGGGGTCCATTGAAGGAAAATTCGGATATTTTTGCTACAACTATGGAATAAATTGAGAATTTATAGCAAGAAGTGTCCAAACAAATCGATTGTATTATTAGTCTCCTGAATGTAAACGTAAGGCCAAAGAAACCTTTTCAAAAATCAACTATGGCTACGTACTGCTTATTTTGGTTATGAAAGTCTTTCATGAGAAAACGATATAAAATATGAGGAAACGGCATGCTTCTAGCAGCCAGGAGACAGCTCCAAACTTTTTCGTTTTCTTTGTATTATGGAGTGTCGCTTAACTGAAAGTTGAAAGCTTTTCCTTATACTCATAAAAAGTAAACTAGTCAGACTTGTGGCATTTTATGAAAATCTTGGCTATATGAGATGATATTAACGCTGTATGGAATTTTGATTTGAGTCATATTTATATTAAACAATTGAGCGAAGAAGTAGATTATTAAACTTGATGAATGGTAGTGAATATATGATAATAACTGAATTTGAATGATTATTTCATTTGGAAAATTAAAAACGGAGTACTTACCCATAACTTGGAGCTCGAGATTTCCTCTGGATGTGTATCCTTGACTGTTTCTGGCAACGCAAGTGTAAGTTCCTTGATCCATTCCTCTCTGTACATTTTCAATCACCAAAGTTCCATTGGGGAAAACAGACTGTCGTCGATTGATGGGAAGCACTCGATTGTCCTTTTCCCAAACAACACTTTCAATCGGGTAACCGGCCACGGGACAGGTGATGACAAAAGTTTCTCCAGCAACAACCTGAGCCTTGTCCATAGGTCGAATGTGAGGAAGTCCATGAACATTTAATCGAGCCGCATGTGATGCACTTCCTACTTTGGATGTTGCTGTACATCTATAGAAAAATTCAATACGCTGCAAGTTACGACCAAGTTTTATTACTTACGATACGGACTACAAACAATTATGAAAACAAACGTACTTGTAAACTCCACCGTCGTTACTGTGCACATTCGTAATGTTCAAATGGGAGACAACTTCTCCGGCGACCGTCACGTACTGTCCAACTTGAACCCTGTGATAAAAAAATAGGAAAACATTACATTTTAAAGGACATTGATAAACGTGTTTTTTTATTATGTTTGATTGAGTAACGTTTGGGGAATATTTAATTATTTGTACAAATATTCCAGGTTTTTTTACCTTTCACTATTGACGACTTTCTTGCTATCCAATTCCCAGCCAATTTCAGGTGATGGATTTCCAGTTGCTCGACACTTGAGAGAGACTGTTGGTCCTGGTTGAAGAATTTCTTCCTTGAATTTGAAGGTTAGCTTGGGTGGGTCAACTATAGAGAAAATATTGAATGTTTCAAACCATGACATTCCTCGCAATCTGAATAACAATTTAAAATAAAATTTAAAATATTAATTTCTTTATCTTGTACTTACATCGTCCTCCTAATTTGAGCTCAGCAGTAGCCTGGGCAGAATCTCCATTGTCACCACGAATGAAACACTAAACCAATGTAGAAACATGCGGTATAAATTACGTCTACATCACTCATATACATATGTAAGTAAAGCTTTAAATAAAAAAAGGTCTTTTAACGGCATTTATTCACAAACCTGGTACATGCCCCGATCTTCCCGCCGCACTGCATCGATTCGAATAACTGAGTCAGTTGTTGGCAGTTTCTTTCCATCCTTAGTCCAAGTCAAATTTTTAACAGGTGATCCCTGGAAGTGACAGGTGAAAGTAGCAGGTCGTCCAAAGTCAACGGTCTGTGTTGCGGGTTCCACAGTTGCAGCCAAAGGAGCTGTAATCAAAAAATTAAATTCAGTCCTTGTTATGCCCAAATTGAAATCTTATATATTTATGCATGCTACTTTATTATTCAGTATTCAGTACTTATTTAATGAAGACGTAAACGTACCTGTTACAGTCAAGACTGTTTCCACACTCTCGGATCCCACAGTGTTGGATACATGGCAAAGATACTTTCCGCTGTCATTCACTCGAGCCTCACGGATTATCAAAGTTCCACCCAATTGTTTTACTCGGTCGTCCAATGTCACCGGGACTTTGCTTCCACCTTCCGTAAACTTGTACCACCTTGAATATAGGATCATCAAAAACAATAATTTGCAATTAGAAAATGTTTTACATTTGAAAAAATTCCACAAACGAGCAAACTAAAGAAGTTGCATCAAAAAATACCATGCACTACAGTTCAAACTGCGTTAAGAAATTAACATGAAATACTGTTATGAAAATTTAAGCATTTACAATTTAAGACTAGACTAACTGCAGCTAGTATAAGCATGCTTACTGTTACGTATTACAGCATTAGACAGTAAAATCTGATCTTCTTAGATAAAAAGAATTAATAAAAAGTATTAGTCAAAGGTCAAAATGGGATCGCGAAGTAGTTTTTCGTCGATACATCATGGTTATTTATAGGATCATTATTAACTTATAAGACGGGGCGGGAAACGCTTGTAGATTGCAAACAGCTGCTAAGGCGTCACCAACTTTCCCTTTACGAGTTTCAACCGTCGAAATTGACCCCCGTGGTTCAACTGCTCCCGTAGGTTCTGTACACATAGGTTTTTTTTACAATTTGGATCAACTATTTAATAGAAAAATATTCCTCAGTACTGTTTGCACTGTGACTGACAACGTAAATTGGCCCGAATCATGAAACTTTGGGGAAACATCCTACAGTTTATTTATTAATACGGGTTGATCCAATAAAATGGATGTGAGAAAATTTGCTTTTACTTCTGACCCTTGACGTACTTATAGGACCTAAAGAAGAATTATTTAAAGAAAACTTAAAGCAGCCAAAGGTCAAAATGATGCGAACAGTAATATTTCATCATCGTTATATTAACTTTTGAGATGGTACGGGGAATGATTGCAAGTTGCAAACAGCTGCTAAGGCTTCACCGACTTTCCCTTCTCGCGTTTCAACCGTTTTTGTTGCGCCTCTTGGCTCCACAGCACCAGTAGGTTCTGTACACGGAGTTCAATATGTAAAGTATTTTTTTTAAAATGAAGATGTAGATTTTAGACTCACGAGCTCTTGTGTATGGGCTTGTGACTAAAACGACAACACCAAAATTTTGATGTCTTTGAATTTTTTGGATAGACGGGTTGTAATTACACATTTTCATGATGAGCAATATTTGTGGTAAATATCATACTTTTAAAAATTGCATCTTTTTACATGTTGTATTCTCTGCACCTTTTTGACCCTTGACTATTCAAAACAATTATATACAAAGTCTTTCGACTCTCAAACTAAAAAAAAGATGATTACAACTATGCTACAAAAATAAAGTATTTATATATATAAGGTTGATACATAGTACTTGCTGTTGTCAAAGTGTAATGTATTTTAGCCTATTGTGAATTACAGACAATTAAACGCATTTCCACAAACCGAGATGTAGGAGCGGGGTGGGATTGAGAATCACAATGTAAAGCAACGTCAGTTTTTAAATCTGCTTTAATTCGCTGCCATCCATCACCACTCAATTTCGGACCAGTCTGACCGGACGGTTCTTTTTTTGACATTTTGAAACATTTTTATTTTATTTGAGATACATACTGATTTTATATAATTACCTAAACCTTTATCATTTTCAAACACTTTAACAAACCAAACTTGTTTTTGTAAACACTAATATGTTGGACCAAGGAAATGATTTGGATTTCTATCAGTACTTCAATCTCTCTCACAATCAGAAGCTTGTATATTTTTCAATTTAAAGTCATCATAACAGTAAATTTATCATCGCAAATATTTTAACAATGCTTTTTTAAGGATTAATGAGATTGTGTGTCTAAATAAACAATTCGTATTTTTCTCATAGAATATAAAAATAAGACGTTTAGTACACAAACCTGAAGGTTGGAGCTGGGAAAGCTTGAAATTCGCAAGTAATACAGATATCCTGACTAGCTTTCACTACTTTGACAACAGTTGTATCTTTCAGACTAGAATCGCGAAGGGTTGGAGCTAAAGCAATTTGCAGTTCTACAACAACAATAACAACAAAACGTCATTCAAAGAAACTAAAGTGAACGGAAAATAATATAAAATACTAGACATTCAATACTAATAAAAGCAAAATAATAAATGGCCATACATACAAATTATACTCCTAAATAATAATAAATTCTATAAACTTGTCTCATGCAAATGCGTAATGTTTACTTCCACATTAAATAATTTTCTACTCAATACGATTCAATAATGATTATAAATAATTATCTTATGATTTTTATAGCAAAAGCTTTAATTTTGTATTCAAAGGGGAATGCGCCTACAAACACAGATGATTAAATTGTATATGGTATGATGTTTATGCCTAACTTAAATGCAGAATTGCCACTCTACTATCATTAATGAGCCAATAATGCAGTTTAATCTCTCACCACAGATAAATCAAAAACAACATAGATGATTTATCTATAATTCTTTAGGAAAATGTTTATATGCCACTATCAACTATCGGGTGGGCCGTATACTAAAGAATTTTTCTATGTAAGTATATACCATGGAAAGAAAATTAATGAAATTTTGACTAACAAATAAGTTGGAATTGGATTGCTTTGAGCATCACAAGTCACGGCCACAGGTTCTTTTTCTTTGGCAGTTGCCCGTCGTGACCCAATCATATCAGAGTCTCGAATTTTTGGAGAAACACTTGTTTGAGGCACTGGTAAATTTAAGCAAAATGTTTTTTAAACGCAAATCTTCCTCAAATTTTTTCAGAAGAGAAAATAAACTTAAAATAAGAAAAAACACATATGGGCTGTGACTTTTGAAGCTCACTTGCAAACTCTAACTTAAACTCAAACTTAACAAATCGAAGAAAAACTTTAAGAACCACCAAAATATTATCAAAGTTATTTTTGGTCATTACTTGAAAGATGGAGGTGGACTTCCTTGACCTTCTACCGACAGAACACTCGGCTCTCCCGCTTGACTCACTAACTGATGCATGGTCAACTTTGGAATTTTTGGACTGACACCAGAAAGCGGTTCTGCATTTTGTTTTGTCGTTTTTTTTGTAAATTATACAGGAGACATTTCAGTTCACATTAAAAGTTGAAAGCCATGTCGTGTACGTCACACACACAAAAAAAACATTTTCAACTCATGAATGCCGTCACATATCATTCTAAATTTAATGGAATGGGACAAAATAAACGAGTGACGAGATCATAACTATACGCATAACGAGCGTAAAGCAAAGCCTTTAATATGGGAGAAGGCGGAAAGGACTTGCATTTTTACAATATGCGTTCTCATACCTATACTTTAACCCCCTATACCAATTGATTCCAATTATGAATGACTATTCTATTTTTGGAAAATATAAGCAAAAGTCAAAGTCTCTGTCAAGCAAACATTTAAGAAACAGTTATGCTGACAAACTTGAAGTTTGGAGGTGGATTAGACTGTGCGTTGCACGCAATACTAATAGCGGATCCATCAGTTTTCTGTGCGGTTTGCATTCGAGACTCAGTGGGGAAATTTGGAGCAGAACTTCCCATCGGATCTATTCGTTTTTCAAAAACAAATGTCCATGATGTATCATGTATCCGCTGCTGTTTCATAGTTAATTAGTTTTGTTTTTTCCCCTTTTCCTAGATTCTATAATATGAAACCATTGAATGTTGGGATTCGAGACTGAATTTATGATTACAATCTGTGACTCAGTTTTACATTTTCTCCTTGGATTCATCAGTGAAAAGTCAAAGCTCTACTTTATCATGACATATAATTTCAAAACGATTTGATAAATTTGGTTCAAATTACTGAAATGTAGGATTTGGATGAGCCTGAGCCGGACACAACAAGGCAAAAGATGTTTTTTCAACTTTGAAAAATGCTTGCGAGTATGACTGCAGTGAAAACTTTGGACTTGTATTTCCAAGAGGTGCTATTGCAAGCAGAGAGAAAACATTTTTTCACACAAAAACATTCATACCCATTTATGTACCAACAGGTATAAGGCTTTACTGAATGTTCGCACTTAATTGTTTCCTGATTTTAAAAGTTTTAGAGTTTTGCTGGGACGCCAGGAAACGTCAGTGACTTTATGCCAAATTCTAGTTTCTGATAACATAAAACTGGTTTAATGACGGATTGAAAGAGTACAACAGTCTTATTTAAACTATTCAGTAAAGCCCGTATCTTAAGTCCGTGGTGAAATATTTATAAGCCTGAAAGGCAAGCTAAAGGGAGACTGGAAGTGAGATGCTCTAATTCTAACCAATTGAGCTGTTTCTGTATAAAAAAATACCTGACTACAATTTTTGAACAGTATAAAAAAATAAACCAACGTGAAGCTAGGACTCGGATGAGCCTGAGCTGGACAAAGCAACGCAAACGATGATTTTTCAACTTTTACAAACGTCTGCGAGGATGACTGAAGAGAAAACGTTGGACTCGTATTTCCAAGAGGTGCTATACAGAAAATTGTATTGTTTCGTCAAAAAAATCCACACCTACTTATAATTCTTCCATTCTTTCTTTAATGAGTTTTGTATGCAAACGTAAAAAATGCAAAGAGACTGGAAGTGAAATGCCGATTCTAAAAATTATACAGTTCGATAGAAATTCGTCCAGTTGTACGAAAAATTCCCACAATTTTCTACTTTCACAAACAAATAACTGTAACACAACAATGAACCCACGTGAAATTAGGAACTGGATGAGCCTGAGCTTGGCACAATAATGATATTCCAGAGTCTTTTGTACGAATGATATGATTCAAAATTGAATCACTGGAGAATTTCGGTGGAGTGCTAGCCTGAGGTTCTATAGAAAAGTACACACACGCACACATAAAATCAAAGATGCAGATGGACTCTGCTCAAAAAATATTCACTAATGAAAAACCCGTTGACGAGCTAACAGAGTACAGCCAAGTACCTGAATGATTGAGGAGACGAGATATACATGCACAATGTACAATTCAAATTTCCAAATTTTAGGTTATGTACTCTATTAAAAAATTGATTAACTAACGTAAAATTTGGAGGTGGAAATGCTTGAGATGGGCACAGAAGGGAAATTCCCGCATCCGTTGAGCGAACAATATGATTTGAAATTGAATCCGTTGAAAACTTGGGCGGTGTGCTAGCCAGTGGTTCTATGATTTTAATCATGAAATATTTATGATTTTAGACTGATTTGATCCTAACATGAAGAATTTAAAGCCTGCATTAGGAGACGAGAATTCACAAAAAATGCACCAGATATTTCGTTCTTTGCGTTTCCCTAAATCTCTAAAATGGAATAAGAAAGCCCTATTTAGTGGACCAATCGACCTTAATTGATTCCCATAATAGTTAAACTTACAACTTACTTATGAGCAGGTGGAGGAAAGGCCATAGCATTACAATTGAGATTAAAAGATGTTTCGGCAGACTTTGTAAAACTCATACTGCTCAATTCAGTTGAGAAAGTTGGCTTCGTACCCCCAACAGGCTCTACAGTAAGCATCCAACGTTTTTGTTTAAAACTTATGATTAACAGACTGAATTAACTAATAATTGCTTCACAAAGTAATATCAAATAAACCAACATAGATGAGATACAAGCCGTTACTGACTGTGTGATTTTTTGTCATACAAAAATAAGGGCCGCTCATTGTGTGCCTACAAATTTTCACCAGTATACTAACAAAAGGTTGTTTACTGGATACACAAATAAGATTCACCGAGCTTTGGTCCGTAGAGAGTCATGTTAAGATGCATATATAATGGAAGTGTTTGTGTTTACACAATGCACAAACAATAAATACCTGCTGAACGCTCCATGTACAAAAGTATTTAAAGTCAGCACATTTTTATGGAGGAACCGCACATTGGCTTAAATGACTCTCCTTTTCTTTTGTCACAGATCACAATAGCCCATAATAAATTCTGGTCAACCGAACCCAGACGCATAAACATTTATGAAAATTGTGACAATGCAAGACGGCGACACGCGTTTGAGATAAAGAGGAGTCCCTTAATGGTGTGAGGCGAAAGGTAATGCAAACTCTTTACAATAAGGTTAAAGTACATATCATAAACTATAAAAAATACAATGTTTTCTCAAAAGTACTTTGCAGACGGCGGAGGAGAGCCCTGGGCGTCACATAACAAGCCCATTGTCGATGAAACCGCAATAGATAATTTGCTTCCGATACTATTTTCATTCCTGACTTTTGGTGGGACTGTATTTTGCGGCTCTGTACACAGTGCATCATTATTAAAATACTTGAATTGAACCCTTTATTGTTCATCAAGCTGATTTGCATAATTTTGAAACAAATCAAATACTTTATCTTGCACATTAATCACTAAAAATGCGGCCCAGTCCATCGTTGTCGGGGCACGGGAAGGTAAAAAATCCTATGAGATTCCTTTACAACTAATTTTTCCAAAGTTTATATCCATGCGTATATGCACCTTTGTTTCAAATCTTTAACTTGCTAACCTATTTTTATTACGCATCAAAGTATGAAACATAACTAACGTATAGTCGGGTCTCGGAGAAGCTTGAGCGTCACATGTCACGGCTACGTTTTCCTTTTCTCTGGCCGTAGCACGACGTGAACCGAAAATTTCAAAGTCCCGAATTTTCGGGGGCACGGAAGTGTGCGGCTCTACACATGTCAAATCATTGGATATGATAAACATTATCATTGAATCTTTTCAACCTCATCAAAAAACGAGACAATGCGAAATGGACTGTGACTTTTGCTTTTCCAAGTATAAGAATCATTAAATACAACAGTTTGGCCAAGTTCTCCTATCGCAGGGAATAAAACAAGCTAGCCACCCGTTTAAATATATCTACAAAGAGTACGTACACAAATTGTGGTGGTGGATTTCCTTGAGCCTCTGTAATAAGAACTGCGACCTCTCCAACTGTAGAGATCGTTGGAGGACGAAGCATTTGAGGTGCTCTTGGAGTAATTGATACTTGTGGTTCTAGAAATTTTGAAGAAAACAACCATTCCTAACACATCAGATTCATGGGTCAGAAAATTACGTGAATGATTTCTAATCGAAATCAAAACTAGCTCAAGATAACCATATATTGTTGGGAGAAGATCCGATCATTGCATTTATGCTGAGTTTGTAGTTTATAGACAAAAACAGTAACTAATGTGAATATGAATTCGTACTATGTTTTTGAAAAAGCAAAAAATATTTTGACCTCATATGAGTCTAGATTTTTTCGACCTTTTGTAATCAATAGAAACGATTTACATAGATTGAAAAATTCCAAAATGCAAACCTAAACTCTGGTTTTGGATGGGCAGTGGCTAAACAAGTAATCGCAATAGGTGACTTAGCCGGCCTTTCCATTGCTTGAAGTCGCGAGTCCATTTGCAACTTTGGACTTGAACTACCCTGGGGTTCTTCACGGGTGAACAGAATATAAAAATGAGACCAGTAATAATATTATCACATTTTGTGGCCACATACGGTTTTATTAGTAAAAAGCATGTGTGGTATTTCTTTAGAGAGGACCGAAGCACTGAACGTAGAAAAACTAATAGCGACTGAAATTATATCAACTTTCCTGCTTATAGTATTTTCCAGTAAGCTCAAAAATTACTAACTGCAAATTCTTTCTTTGAGATAAAATCACAAAATCGTACTAATGAGAGATAACTTGCTAGACAAATGTCATATACAGCCAAATGAGCTTGCCCTTACTTTGTTTCTGGTGGTGGATTGCTTTGACTGGCACAAGATGACATGTCAAATGAGCTTCCACGTTCTCTAGTAGCCGTATATGATCGTTGTTCGGTGGGGAAATTCGGTTTGATACTATTCACCGGTTCTTCAAGGATTAAAAGGTAACTTTTATGCACACGATGTCATATTATTTAGCTAATCGTGAGATGTATAATTTGTAATTTGTGTCACTATTAAATATACACCGTTACGTATAATCCAGACAAAAAATATGTTTTCAGTGATCTTTAGGCATGTTATGGGAGAGGCGACCTTTTGCCGACATGTTAATTTCTATTACTTTGCATGACATTAGGAACCACAAAAATTAAACACAGCCTAAATTTTCTTACTTGACTGATGGCGGCGGATTACTCTGGCTGTCACAGGAAGACATTGAAAATGAGTGACCACTTTCGCGTGTCACTGAGTAAAATCTGTGCTCATTTGGGAAATTCGGTTTTATACTGTTCACGGGTTCTTTAAAAGAAGGGAATGAGAACCGTTTTCATGGATTCCAATTTACTAATTTACTAATTATGTATACATATGTGCAAAACTTAGCCATCCAGTTTTTTGAGACCCATAATATGCCGTTATGATTTACGGTTTATGACGAACTGCATACAACTCGAAGTCAGAATTCATAAAACAGTGTATGGGAGGCGCTCATAGCATTTCGAGACTTTGCAATAATTTTTAGTCCATTTATTTTTACGCACTTGACTGTTGGAGCAGGAAATCCTTGGGCGTTGCACATCAAACTGAAGGCACTTCCTTCAGTCTGTATAAACCCCGACATAACCATTGAGCCGGAAAACCGCGGAATGGATTGCCCAAGTGGTTCTACAGTACAACATCAAGAAGGATTCATGGAGAAATTTTGATATTGATATTGCGTGCGAATTGTATACCTTTTCTTGAGGCATTATACAACAGCACCAAACCAAGATTCTTTGCTTACTTATTTATTTGTACTTATTTAATACGCATATGGAATTCTAACGAACGAATGAACGAACATGTAAGTTCAAGTGAGAAAGTCGGCCCGATTTATGATATCATATTCATATCATATTCATATCATATTATAGCCTGAATGGCAAAAAATATGCACAACCATACATATGTATTTGATATTCACCTTCAGCTATATCACATCTAATCTTTTTTCATGTCTGTACGTTAATGTATGTATATGCTGGATTCTGGATTCATTTCCTTTGACTATTCAATGACGTTTGATTGAATTTCCTGAGAATGAATGAAAATGCACGATTCTCCATGCATGCATGTGTAATGTGTATGGTGTATGCATTAGTGCAAAGGAGAAAGGAATGCATAAAATTGCAAGATAAACACTATCCACCGTATAAAAATAATATGCATGTTTAGCTATCAAAATGTACCTAAATTTAGTCTAGCCTAAGAATTTTACTTTAATAAAAGGAATCCACAGGTAGAGACTCTACATAAATTTATTCTTGAAAGTTTAAGAAAGTCAAACTTTTATCAACCTACGCATGACACGAACATGTCTAACATTTACCGTGGTTTTTCTGTGTGGGTAACTTTTCTCTTCTTGTTTACAAGAAAAGAGCAAAAATACTGTCTAGAATGCATAGAAAGTTTGGACACAAGTGACTCACGTAAAACTTGGTGGAGGGGAAGAAATTACAGGACATATCATCCCAACTGTATTTCCTTTCTCCTCAAGCCGGGTAAATCCAGAAATTTGTCTGTCTCCAGACAACTTAGGTGCTGTTGATCCTTGTGATTCTATGCAAGTTTAATTGTGGTTGATTTCAATTTTAAATACTCATTAATACGAATACAAATTGCCAAGAGCGTCCTATATTCTCCTTAATAGTATGGAAACGTGGAAATGCTTGCATTTCTTGTCAAGTAAAAAGGAATTGAAGACAAGGGCAGTTTCATTCCTGAATTGTCTGCTGCTATTGTAAACCATGATCACCCAAAATAAACCAACTATAGAATAACAGTAACCTTGTCACTGGAGGTGGGTGACTTTGTGCAGGGCAGACCATTGCCAATCCTTTGCCTTCTACTTTAGTAAAACCAGTGATTTGCAAATCACCAGAGAATCTTGGCGATGCCGGTCCTAATGGTTCTGAATTTCATAAAACATAATGCGTGTAAACATAAATTGTTGGTCTTTCTAACTGCTGTTCAGGGTTTCAAGTTGTGACGACACCAAAAAAGGGGTAACCCTAGGCAATGATGAGATTATAGTTTAATTCAACTCCAACTACATTGTTAAGCTAACTCAAGTATGATTTGCATGAAGTTTGAGCTAATCGTTTCTCGAGTGTATGATGCGTTGATTCCTTGCAGAACAAGTAAATTAACATTTCATACATACATATATATACACAATGCATGTAGTAGGAAAAACCAACCTAGTTAAAGGAGGGGGTGACGACTGACTGGGACACAAAAGAGCAAATGAAGTGTCTGCCTCATGAGTGAAACCGTGATAGGTAGAAGCTCCACTAAATTTTGGACCAGTTGCCCCCGCAGGTTCTTTTTACACCCAAAAAAATGACTACGTTATTCTTCATATTTTACAGCATTACATAACAACCAATAACGAGATTTATGAGGCGACCCGCACCAAAGTGAATGGAATAATTTTTCATCATCCGCGTTAAATGGGAGGGAATTTCAGAGCTAAAATCTACCACCAGTATATGAAATCATGATGCGTGAATAATGAAAATAAAAGAAGCATATCATTTTATCAACTAAAGTATACACAGTGAAGATCAGCAATCAAGCAAAGTATCTACAATGTATGTATACACACAGAAAAAAGTGAACGGCATGAAAGTATATTCTACAAACGAGTCAATGAATGAATGTCTACCCATAAGTTGGAACAGAAAACGCACTAGCTGAACAAAAAAGGGCATGATCAGATCCAGAGGATATCTCTACAGAGCGACTTTTCTCTTTCCCAGCTGTAAAACGTGGACTGACGAACCCCACAGGCTCC
>JAQIVE010004556.1:0-14347 GCA_034698285.1 Sminthurinus bimaculatus | reverse complement strand
AAAGCATAAAAAAGCATAATTTGGAGGTCGGAAAAGCATAATTTTTTTCCAAAAAAAGCATAATTTTGCACGCCCTAATAATTTGCCTGCTTGAGCTCTCTTGGCTTAAGATACTTTCTCGCTACTCTAGTTCTCTGTCTCCCTCGCTCCTCTCTCTTTCTCTAATGTTCTCGTGAAGGTCTGTCTTTCCCTAAACCTAATAGTCAAACAAGAATCAGCATGAAAATGCAAATGAGCGTCAAGTTATTATATTGCATCGTATAATTGTTCCGTTCCTATTGGCTAGTCCACTCAGATCCTGTCATAATAACAGGTGAATTGACTTTTGTTGTTTTCTTCATTGACACTCGGAAACTTTACTCAAAACCATAAAGACAAGAAGATGTTTTTTATCTTCGTCGCTCCTTATCGTTCACGAGCAAGAAAAACCTAATAAAGAAAGATCCTTGAAGAGTTATAAAAATAACCCTTTTCCTTTCTCTCGCTCTTTCACTCTCTCATATATCCATATCTATATGTATATTGTGCACAGTCTTGGTTCAGGAAAAAAACGGTTTAAAACTTGACTCTATATAGGTCAAACGGGGATATAATTAGAAAATTTCCACTCTGTCCAAAGTATTGGGCAGTTTATTCATTTAATTTTAGCAAATAAAATGGTGAAAAGCCGATCATTTTTTACGGCGATATGTTATGCATACTAGTCTATATTTTATGAATATTTTGAGCCAAATAGAGAAAATAAAAATCATTCAATCAAACCAAACCTTTTTTATTACCGTAAAACTCCTTTCTCTTCGTGCATAATATATATATGACACATTTACATCTCCTAGATTCGGAGCATGTACATTGCACACAATGGTAATGGTTAAAATGGCTATTGTAAAAGGATCACCATACGGTCAACATCAGATAAATATGTATGTATGTATATTATGCAATGGAAAAAATATCACTCTTTGTAACTGCGCTTAGCATTTTTTGGTGCAAGAAAACTATTTACTTTCATTAAAATGGCATTTTGTACACAGAGATACACTAGCACACGCACACATAAATATTATGCCAGTAACTACTGTAGTATTTTGTCAACAGTTCCAGTCCAACATGTGGGTCTTTCATTATCGCTTATTGTTGTTCAAAGTCGGAAGAAAGGCGTTATTTGTGGAAAGAAGCTTCGCTTGTATACGGCCAGCTATTTGTTTATTTGTGTACGTCCATTACATAATACATTATAGCATTATACATAGTTTAGTCGAAACTTTAAAAGAACTACAGAAAATTTCATACTTTTCTTTTATACTGCTGACGGACACAATGGTCAAGTCAATAAAAAGAGAAGGAATGGCTGCAGGAGTGAAGGAGAGAGAGAAAGAAAGAGAAACCCTATAGAGGTGTTACGCTTACAACATACATACAAACAAACAAATAAACGCATACCATAATTCCTTTCATATGTATGTATTAGAGAGTATCTGCAAACTTTAAAAGCATATAACATCAATGGGATTAGTGGGATTTAATAAAATGGATATGAATTCAATGTTTTAAGAGGTATTTAGCTTTCAAAGTCGCCTTTTTTCTATGTTACTTTCTCAGTAAAATCAAAGTCCAGAGTCAGATATGAGAGCTTGCAAAACCTTTCTAATATTATGAGCTCTAATATGGAACACTACAAAATTAACTGTTTTTATGATTAAGGAAACAGAAAGGAGGCAGTGGTATGAATGTTTTTAGCTGCTACCTCTAAAGTTGAATATCATAGGTATTAGGTCGTACATAGCGAGAAATGTACTTTGTAACAATAAACATAATATGTATGTATATGTCTCCGATGATATACCTAAAAATCTTTGGAGATGTTTATTATGGATGTACGGAGGAAGAAAAAACGAAAAAGAACCAAGTTAGTCTTTTCTTTTCACATTTAGGTACATGTAAAAACCTATTTTTTGCTCACCCTCACTCAACCAACATATATGCATTATATGCATCAAAGTACTCACACATACACACAAACAATAATGTATCTATCGCTATATAGATGCTCAAATCACAATCACACCACACACATAATATTCGGCGGGCTATGATATTGTATGTGTGTATGTGTATACCCATTAAAGTTTCCTGGCTTGCCTTTTCGTTTTTTTCTCTTTGAGCAGAATTGTTGTAGGCACAATTCCATGTACTTTTTTTCTCAAGTTTTTTCCTATCCCTCTTTCATCCTTTTTCTTCCTCCTACTTTTTCTTGCCGTCCATAAACACACGCAAGTAATAAGAAGTGAGTATACAGTATACATACAATACACAATGCACGATATTTGCCTGCTTTTCTCGGAAAAGAAAAAGAAAAGGAGAAACGGAGATTTTTTTCGCAATTCGCATGAAATGGTCCATGGATATGATGTATTATTACTATGGTATATTTGATAGCATTTTTCCCTCTCTTCTCCCTTACTTTGCAAAGGGATTACGTACACATATTGCATGCGTAGTTACCTATATGTTATGGGTATCTATATATTGGTGTAGTAGGAAGCAGTAGGGAAAAAAGAAAAAGATGACCAAGTACATACTACTTTCTAAAGCCGCAATGGAGTATGGGCAGAGAAAGGATGTGTACTTGCATCTTGAATTGACGTGAATCCATATGCATGCAATGTGCAATGCATATACATATGGATACTATGCATGTATACACTCTACTCTCTCCACCGTGCAATCTTTATGAAAGACGCCAAAACGTTCCTGATGTTGTTTGCACTTTTTCTTTTTGTGGGTTCCTATGTCTAGTATATCAAGTCACTGGGTATGTATGTACATATGTATATGATACATTCCTCAATTTGCCGATATGTACTATTTACTATTATGTACTTCAAGTATACACGGTGTAACATAACAGTGCAATAATAATAACTTTTTCTGGAAGCACAAGTTGTCGCTCTTTTTGTTCCAATCTTATTTCTTTGTGTTTTGGATATGTTTGTCCCACATGTTTGTTCCCGACTCGCAAAATCTAATAAAGAGTTGCTGGCTCTTGACTATCTCTGTTTATTATATTATGTGATGTTGGTGAGATTGAATGTCTGAGTATGTGTTTTGGATGACAGTTTATCCATAACATCATGCATAATATGGATCAGAGGTAGAAATAGGGAAGCCCTTTTTTAAATTGTACGTACGTAAGACTAATATACAGAATGTACGCATATTACAGTGCTTGGATGCAAATACACTCACATATTTACATACATACGTGGTACATACATCTTTACGTTTTGTTCAAAGACAGTACGTGGAATAACAGAGCAGTATATATATATATATTTTAGTAATAGAAATCAGTGGAGGAAATAGAAAAATAGAAACTAATTCTACAGGAAAAAAATGTGAGGAACGAGTTGGAAAGAGAGAAAAAAATGTATGATAGAATAGAGTAAGATGGAAGTTGAATGGTGAATTTAAAGCAACTCATGTGAGTGAGTGTAGAGCGAGAGTGTGTTCAAGAGCGACTATGTATAGCGAGAGTTGAAAAGAAAGAAAAAAGGAGAAAAAAGTGAGGATACTTTGCATAATATCATGTGTGATTACAACACGTCCGCGGGGGGAATCACAATTCACAACCTCAACTTTCATGGATTAATATTCGGAGTTTCAAAAGGAGGAAAGTCCATTTTATTATGCTACTCTCTCTCTTGCATGGCGTAATGTATGCATACATACCTGTGTACTGCTTATTATGCTTGTAATGATCAATTTCCTCCTCGTATATCGTATATATATATATATATATACTGCCCGTATAAATATCGTATGCTTTCCACACATGCTATGTATGGAATTTCATCATAACAACATACATGTGTACATGTATTAATGATTACATACTATGTATGTAATACATCGGAACATACTTAATTTATTAACATTATTATCATGGTGACGATGAAGAGACTTTTTAAAATAGATCTTTCTCTCTGTTTTTCTGTAATGTATAAGCGTCGGTTCTCTTTTCTTCTATTCTATGTTTGTGTGTTTAACCTTTGTGCGTACATCGTTATATATGTAGGTTTCGCAACTATTGTCTCAAAATAAAAATTCTAACAATACGTTAAAAACTACACATGATTCACAATATGAAACGTTGTGGTGAAATCCAAGTAGTATCCAATATGGTTTGCATTAATTCTCATCCAACAGATATGTACAAGCTCGCTTTTTGAAACAGGCATTTAAATATCACAAACTCAAATATTCCATTTTTGACCAGCTACTTAAAGTATGCACATGGAAAATCATTTGACACTAATAAGGTGAAAGGAGAAAGAAAGAAAGGTTCAAGTAAAAGAAAATACTTGTAAGGCAGGAATTATAAAGCACTTGAACATGTTTTTAAAAGTACTGGCAAAAAACGCGAAACATAATACAGAGTTGAGGCTGAAAATTACGCATGGAATGCCCGAATACTCACCTTCACTGCATTTAAATATTTGCTACCGTAATTTCAAACATTTAAGTTTCCTTTCAGGATATTCAAAATTCTTTGTATTTATGTGCATTGATACGTACTTATATACATGAAGATAGTTTTTTCAAACTCTTGTTCAATCGTAGTGAGAGTGGTGTGGTGCAATTACCTGGTTTTTTTTGGTCCTATACCTAAAAATGACTTGAGTTTTAGGGGGAAAAGACGGAGTCCAAAACACTTTGTTGAGCCATATAAATTTCATGTCATGTGATGATGAGATGAAATTTATGGTGACCAATCTCTCAGTCATAGATAGTACATAAGGGACAACACACCAAATACATACATACATGCATACATAAGTACACGTTGGAGTTGGACGGAGAATTGGAATTGAACTCGAAGCTAAACCATGGAAAAACTGCTCTTGTTTTTCCCCTTCTTTTTCTCCTCTTTTCTGTCTGTATATTCTTGAAACATGTTTTTCCGGTTTTTACATTGGAACATTTCACAATTATGATATTCGACCATCTAGAAAAATAAGTCCGAATGACGAACGCTTCGTACACATACTGGAGTGATGTGTGCATATGTAGACCAAAGCACAGACATAAACATGACACACAAATATTTCAATTTAATAAAGTTTTGAAAATATTTGTGTTTGTAATATACATAATACATAGATATGTAAATACATTGCACATATACCTAATATTATCTGTGTAATGTGTAATATGTCTTTTACGAGTAGGTATCCATGCAAACGTTCTAAAACTTTTATTCTTCTTATCATTTCATGATAATAATAACAATAATATCATAATATAGACGTTATTATGATTATTTTAATATTCAGTTTAACATGAAAATACATCTTTATTTTCTGCTCATTTACTATGCAATGTACACATGCATGTTTTGACGAAGGAATTTCTAATGTATTAAGAAGACCAAAAGAGAAAAAAACAAAGTTTTATGAATAACTATAACTATGCATGTATAAACGAAAAGAAAACTAAAGAAAACGTTTTTTATGGAGTGCGTTTTAAATTTCCAGCTACTTGAAATTCTTCCATGTTTTATAATTCGTTCATGCACTTTTATTATGTATTCATGTTATTTAAATGTGCCTAACTTGAAAAAAAAGGACATAATATCTAATACCTATCTGGAATTTAGCATGTTTTAAGCTTGTAAAATAAAGTGAGGTCTGATCAGCAAAATTCTCATTTAAATATTGTAAAAATATTCTGTATAATATGCATTTGACATTTTTTGTGCATAATTAAGGTGTCCTTCTCAAGTTGCAGATTTTAAATGAGAGGTTCTGCAACTTCTGCAAGCATTCTTTAGTCGTACATAGAAATAATAATAATGCGCAACAAAAAAACTTCTGATTGGTGTGTATCGGGCGAATACCAACTTGCAGAACCTCTCCATTAAAATGAAAGCGTACATACATATACAAAATTATGTTAAGCACTTAAACGTTGGCTGTAATTTTATTTTAAAGCACTAGAAAAAATCTTTGTTCATAGGTACACCGATAAAATTGTATTAAAGTGTTTTAGACAGTCTATACTTTTGAACATTGGGACACACAAATCACTTAATGGGAAACTAAACTCTTGTGGGCAATATCAAATTTATGCATATTATCTGATTCCGTCGATGTGTAGAGTATAGATAGAGGCTTATCAGTTATCACAATCGTAATGTCGTACAAAGTCTAAAGAAATAAGTTGGAGTTAAATAGAACAGTTCATTTAACGACGAAGTTTGAATACATTAAAAAACCTGGAATATTGCATGAATTTTAAAGGGCCGGTTATGGGGCTACTGTATGAAGTATGGACTAGAGAGTGGAGATGAAGAGTTTGGAGTATGGAGCATGGAGCATTAACAAAACAGAAAAGAGAACGAGAGGACGGAGACCATTGATATTTTTTCGAAAAAATGATGTGTACACATAGAGAGTGGAATGAATGAAGAAGAGGGTTCCGGTTGTCTCGTCACCCTCAATAACCGAATTTTTTCGATTTTTTTCCGGGTGTGTATGTATGTAGAGTCTGTGAATGTATGGTACAAAGTACGCACCCCTTTCAGCTCTCCAGCACAGGCAAGAATACAGATGATACAGCGCGCTGCTCTTTCATTCCATAATATCCACAGAACTCATATTCAGATACATGCATACATACATACATCTCTTTTCTCCCACCCAACAAGCAAGCGATTATCTACTATACACGGGGATAGTATAAAAGCTTTATCGTTTCGAAAAAATGTGGACAACGATTTGAATAGATGCATTTTTTAATTTTTGCATTTTTTCTTATCAAAAAACCAAGGGCTAACTGTGGATGCACGCATTTGTATATCCCACAATTCTAATGCTGGAGTGTATTTTGTGAGAACTCTACTTGGTACTTTTTCTCGTCCCTTGCGAGATAGGGAAATCCAATCTTCAACACTTTATGGATGCCAAATCCAGAATGCAGAGCATATAATATATAAATAAATAAATGATGAGAAGTGTTAGATATCTGCGCCTATTTGCATTTGATGTCAAGCTCCTTTTTGTCAATATTTTTATAAAAATCCAATTTTCTCTCTCTCTCTCTCCTTAGCTATCTTTTTTTTACTACGGATATCATAGGATGCGGGAAAAGCTTGAAAAGTGTACATACTTGTGTGTACTGTACAGTTAGTTTTGCTCATTTTTTGTATTTCTTTTAACTACGCACTTTTCGTTTATTTAGAAGTCCGAGCACTCTGTATATATAATGAAACTGAAATGTCACTTAATATTTATTTGCCTTCTTTGTGATTCTAACATGAAAAGAAAAGAAACCTTTCTCCTCTCTCTCTCCTTGTGTTTCTTTTTCCCATACATTATCTCATGTAGTGTAGCCAAAGTTTATCAGCTAACACATATTATATTATAGTTAATTAGCTGGTAGATATGCATGATTTTGTAGTAGGTGACTCTAAAGGGGAAAAATGGGCTACAATATAATTCATGCATGGTTGTTCATACTCACATGTCCTTTTTTTAATACTGAGTTTTGGAACATTGTCCCTAGAATTTACAAAATATTTTTCTTTTATCATCATGCCTGCATCTCATCATAAATCATAACACATATCACAATAAAGTATATGAAGAAAAATATAAAAAATACCTATCGTGCTCCTTGCTCCTACGATCGCCGACCAGGACACCAAAAAATACGTGGGGACAATGAGAATCTAATACATTAATGCCCGGTGTCCTGTATCTGAATAAAAATGGATTGACTTACTTCAATGTCCTAGTTATTACCTAATTTTGTCTTTTGAGTAATTTGAAAATATTTACTATATTTGATATTACTTATATATCTACTTTACACACAATTATATACATATGTATACATATACATAAAAAGGCTCACGTATCTGCAGCATTTTTGTCCTCAGTTGTCCATGGACAACCGAGCTACTACGAGTACGTTGGTATAATAATATGTTCCTTTCATCATTCATCAGTTCATCAGGCATCAGGTGGGTAAATAATTAAATTATCAACGATAGAGGTGACAAGTGACAAGAATGCAATGACTGCCGATACGACTGCTGTCATAATGTTCAGTTATGCAGTTAACTACGTATAATATGCCGTTTACTACTATATATACTACTATAATAATATGCGTGAAGTTCACTAAAAATACTTTTCAACATAATCAATGTTATTATAAATTATTAATTAAAACTCATGCTCACACGACCTCTCTACCCGAATAATCGATTCAATATGACGAAGATGCGACAGATATGGCCGTGAAAAACTTTCTTTATAATTTCCGTGGTGATGAATTTAATATTATAAATTCTATATATCTTATATGACTTTTTGCTTCTTCACAGAGTTAAAAAACATACTTAAAGTGGTCGTACAAAACTCAAAAATATCAGAAAATGTAGATTCAGGCATGTTGTGATTATGTATGAAAAAATCCCAAATGCGTTAAAAAAATTTTCTTGGCCAAAGCTGTCGCATCTTCCTCATATTATTAAATCTATGGTTCAATAATATCTATGGTTCTATCTATCGTGTATCGAAATAGATTTTTTTTAAATATGTGAAAGAACACGAGATTCGTAGCCTTCCGCGTATATTCACTTTTTTGCATATTCCACTAATTGGGATCAATGACCAGCTATCCTGAAAGTTTCAAAGCTCTAGTTTGGTTAAAAGTTAAATTACAGGCGTATTTAAGTTTGAACTTATAATGTAACTAATGGAGCTACGAATTAGATACGAATATCTCAGAATCTAATAATACGCGTACGGCTAGGAATCCCGTGTTCCCTCACATTTTATACTCTTTTACATAAATCTTAAACTCTAAAAACATCATAAATACTTAAATATTTACTAGATATAGTACGAACGTATATTATTTAAGTATATATTACCATTTACCATGTCCATTTAACTAACTATCTATTTGAATGAAAAGATACTTCAAATTGTGATTACAAATTACAAGTACTCTTGAGAGCTTGAGAGCCTGTGATTTCTTACAGTAAGAATCTTACTAGACTTGAGGCTTAATTTCTGCACCTAGTGTGTTGTGTGCAGCGTGTACTTACTAGTATTTACTTAATTGTGGATAATATAGCATTGTTGAGTTGAAATTGCAACGAATTTAGTTGGCTTACATAGATAAAAACGAAACTACGAAATGGCTCCTCCAAAACCGAAAAACGGATCGGAAGGTTCAGCAAGTGGGGGGAATACACCCGGCTCTGGAAATGTTATTAATTTGATGATGTTGAGCCCTCAACAGTTAACTCAATTAAGACAACAAGTAGAACAAGAATTACAATTTTACCAAGAAGCAATCATGTCACTAAAGGAAATTCAAGTAAAAATGCAAGATGCAGGGGTTAGTGTTCAAAAAATCCAACAATTAGGGGAAGGAAAAAATGATCTCCTTGTTCCCGTCACGGGCTCAGTAAGATTTCAGAAACAATAATATATTATACTTACGTAGTACTGAAGTACTTAACATATTAACACTTAACACACTTGTATACATTATTACATCGAAAATTCATAAAAATACATACATTTCATTTTTTATATGATGTTTTTGCAGGGTTTAATTACACCGGTGATGCATCATTTTCATTCCTATGTTTCTAATGTTTTTTTATAGATGTTTGTTCGAGGAGAATTAGAAGACCGTGAAAATGTTTTAATTGATATTGGAACAGGATACTATGTTGAAAAAGTATGTATATTATTTATCTTTTGTGACTTTAAAGTGTGTCAAAAAATATTCTTGATAAGTAGCTCTTTATAATGTGTATAATATAGAACTGTGAATGAAGGTGTTCCTCGAACAGGTGCGTATTAAAAAATATATTATGAGATTTAATGACGTAGCAACGAGGTACCCGGACTATAAATATCGGCCCATGTATCTCGTTGTTAAGACGCGTCTTAGCAACATAATATATTTAACATAATATAATTCAACGACAAGAGGTTGAATTACATCATTTTTAAATGTATGGGACGCAATTTTAATGACTTGACAACGATATAAGTAGCTATTCGTGGGACACGTTCAATTGTTTAGTTCGAATTATACCATTACTATTTATGAGTTGAAGTATCATCAATTACTTAATAATTACAGTAATGTATTTAAAGTATGACACAAAAGTGTTTTTAGATTATGGGGGATAATTTTAATTTTGATTATAATGATTTCAGTCTCTTGCTGATGCCTGTGATTATTTTAAAAGAAAGGTCGAATTCTTAACTACACAAATAGAAAAGGTGCAGAGCGTAGGTAGAGAAAAATCAAACGTGCGAGCGGGTAAGATCCCAAAACATTTTAAAGATTGATGCAAATTTATGTACTTCCAAAATTCATTTTTTTAAAGTTCATTTTAATTTCTCATCTATGTGTACTTTTTTTCACATATTTAAAAAAAATAACAATATTTTTAATAATAATTATTATAGCTATTCTGGAAGTATTAGAAGGCAAACTTCAAGCAGCACAAATGGCATCAGCAACCACCCAGAAGAAACCGACAAAGGCTTAAAAATATTAACTTACAAGCTGTTTATTTGGTAAATGAGATGTAAACTAATTTAATTAACGAAATTTGATATAGGAAAAAATTATATGCATTATTGTAATAATATATTTGTGTAACAATAATTTTATACAATATTCTATTCAGATATGGTTCGTCAAAATCTGAATTTTCCCGTTCAGTCCGACAAAACTAAAACCACTCTCTTTTTTTGATATTTCTCCTCTTGTAAATAATAATTATAAACAATATTATTATTCTTGCTATTTGCTTGCTATTAATATTATTATCTTCTTCATTTACGGAGTTAAAGGAATGTTGTCATCATAACCCAGTGCCAGTAAAGTCTCTCGCCTTATTTTATCTGGAAAAAAAAACGTTACAATCGTGTAGGTTCGAAAAGAGTACCTATAAATAAAGGTTTCGGAGTTATTGTATTCCTGAAAGATTATTTCGTAAGGTATCTTAATTGTTTAAATAACAATATGCAATATCTACTAAACACTATTGTGTTTGACTTACTGACTATCGATCTGTGTTGACGGAGGTGACAAGTGAGTAAAGAGACTGTTGCCTTTTCGCCTAACAATTAATTGAATACTGAATTATATTTCATGTTTCATTATGTTTAATGATGGAATTCATTGAGGCTTTTGATAATAGTTGATTCTCAATTACCTTGAATTTGGGCCCAGTCTTTCAGGATAGCGGCAACTTTGTCAGTAAAATCATTAATTTTAGAATACTTTTCCTCGGTTTTAGGCATGTCCAAGAGAACCAATAAATACTCCCAATAATTGTGGAACGTATTTTGATCGAATTCCTTTAAGGCATCTGCAATGATGTGCTCCATTCCCTGAACTAATACATACAATGATTTCTTTATTATTATTCTTCCGATATTATTCTCAGTCAATGTTAGGATAGAGGTACATATACAAAGACGCTAATTTCTTTTCAAAGTATTATACTATTGTACACACACACGTCATTGCCATATTATATTATACATTATTATACTATTTACTGGAAATGATATTATTTAGTTATAAAACTACTACTACTCCTACTAAATACTAAACAAAGTTCAGTATAGTATAATATTATTTAAAAAAATGAATAAAGTGAGTACAACTTACTTGGTACATTGGTTCTTGGGTCTGGCTTGTCGCACTCAATACAGATTTTCTTTTCATGAACCGCTGCCATGATTTTACAAATCGTCGCCCCTTTAAATTATAGAAACTCGTATTACCGGTGCTACGTGTTACGTGTTAATATTTTATTAATCTTGTATTGAATTCAATACAAGATTCACATACAATTCAAGTATTTTTTGATTTTTTGTAATAATGACTAGTAACCTTTTAAATGGCTGAAACTAACCTACACCAAATTTTCTTTTTAAGATAATATGAAATGTTCAGTAACTATATAGTCTTATTTTTAACCGTATATTAGTGTACGTAGAGTTATTCTTTCAATATTACTTTGTTATAACAATTGTCCAACAACCGTCGTTAAAATTGTCAGTAAGTACAACGCTAATAGATATTCCGGTGTAATTATCGTCAAGGCTGAAGACTAACTAAATAAAATATAGTTCTAGACCCATGATGTTATATGAAACTCGGTGCTTGTCAAAAGTGAGTATGTAAAGAGTAAAGAAGGAGCTATTGTGTAGAAGATAAAAATAACCGGTACTGCCCGTCATATAAACTATACGCCAGTTCAGTTTATAGGAACGATATACACGGTATATTATCTTATAACTGTTTATTTTCATTAGTGAAAATGTAATGTCATACATGTTATATATGATGTAACACGAACGTTTTTCTGTACCAGTGTGTATGTACGTAAGATATGCACGTGCATATGTCATGTTTACTTTCCTTTTTGTCATGAAATCAACGTATGCTAGAATGATATATCCGTATAATTTGATAAAGAAGTATTTATCTTTGCAAGTATGAAGTAGAAAGCAGAAAGCATACAAGTACTTGGTTAGATAATGGCGAAAAAGTACCGTTTTCTACGCAGTGTACTCTATATATTTTTATATCATTAAGTAAGTTATCAAGTATCAGGTATACAACACACGGAAAATGTACTTACATTGTACGATGACAGTGAATGAATTATATATACAGTTTGGGCGGGGAAAAAGACAAAAATATTTTTTCAAGACATATGATCATACCAATGATCATAATATGTATGTGTGTCTTGACGATGAGACCATGGAGTACGGATAGTATTAATATAGTCTCTTACATAGTGCATAACAAGATTATGGATACATTTTGAACGCCTAGCAACAATTTTCACTTGACCTTCATAATTTTTTATCTTTCTTGTTCTTTCCATGTATATTTATATCCGGTGTCAATATTCCCGTCAATATTTTTTAACCCGCTCTTACATGCTCGGTATGCATTATTATCAATTTTCCCATGATTTACATATGAATGTGCTGATTAATTGAGTGATGTGAAGCGTTCGATTTGTGTGCCTAATCGACGACCTGTTTACTCTAATGAGAGCAAATCATTTAGACAATCATTTTATGCTGTCAATCACACAGTCCTGCAAAAACAGTAACAAACAAAAGCTGTTCTTATACGTATATATGCATGAAGCATTGAGGATAACAGATATATTATGCAATTCAAAATGAGGAATTAAGAGCTAATGTATCTATGATGAATGATGAATATGTATAGTGAACAAAGATCGCTACGCATGCATAAATTAGTGAAAAATGAAAAACAGCCCAACAATAGTAGTACGCGTATTACCTTACAAAGGGGTATTCTCATATTATAGTAGTAAATTGACAACGAAATTTCTACAAAATGAGTACAAGTGCATAATATGCGCAACGCACAAGCGGCACAGCATAAAAATAAATAATATGATAATGTGTAAACAATTCAAATCAATATTTTTTTGACTTATTTACTTCTGTAATTCAAGTACATACTTATACTTGCCAGCTCTACAAAAAGTACCAAACTTCATGTATACAGTATGGATGAGTTATGAAAATGAGTGTAGGACGAGTCATGACATTTATCGCTTGCGGTTTTGTATTGAGTTGCAATTTTGTTATTATCATGAGAATATTTAAGTGCTTACAATTTTTGAGTTTTTTCTATTGTTTCTATATATAAAAAAAGGGGTTGAACGTGTGTGAAATATGTGTACTTTAGATAAGTATTGAACGGAATCAACCAATATCCTCACAGGCATATTCACTATGGCCTGAAATCTGGACATTAAATTTTAAATCTAATACCTAATTCATCGTTATCGATAAAATGCAAGACTACAAAACAGTAATGTATGTATTTTTCATCATTATGGCAGGTTGTTTTTCACAAGAATCAGCGGTTAATTTTTTCAATACATAATACACATACACATATGCATTTAATATTTACATTTTGGTATCGTTCATACTTTTCGTTTCAACTTTAATTCTCCACCTAAAGTATGTTCTTGAACTATTTTCTACTATTTTTATTCCAGTAGTCTAAACGAGTGAATTTGCTTTCACATGGGCCATCTTTCACTTTTCTCAGTCCTGAAATAATACATATATACGTAGGGACCGGCATAAGTAATCTACCTGAGGTATATAGGAATGAAACAGAACAAATTTGTTCATATGATATTGTAGCTTGGTCTAGTAGATGACCCTATACAAAGACTCAGATCAATCCCTTGAAGGGTATAGGAATGGCAAAAAAATGGCGC
>JAQIVE010004555.1:0-14352 GCA_034698285.1 Sminthurinus bimaculatus | reverse complement strand
AGTATCTCTAGATATTTTTTAAAAATAAAATATTCCAACCGCTTAGGATATAATTGAAAGGTTAATTATATTATATTATAGATATTTACCAACAGCCTCTATCTTTGTGACTTCCTCGTCCTCATCCTTCTGATGACGGTTATTATTGGGGTAATAATTGCTCACAGTCGACGGTAAACTGGAGTAAATGACACTGTTTTGTTTCTCCTGATTATTTTTAGTGTGCGGATTAACTGTGCTTACTACTTGATCACTGGCTAACAAGTTTTTCTTCACACTGTGCTTTGCCGGAGGTTTTTTATATCTTATTTCGAATCCATGTCCACAAACTGCAAAAGAGATGAGGTAAACAAACAAGAATAACAGGAATAACTGGTAGCGTACGTTCATGCTTGCAATTTTAATTTTGAGGTTTTTTTGGAGAAGCTTGAAACTTCCGGAGGAATAAAAAAACAGTATAAATATCCAGTAGTTCCAGTCCAAGATCGTATATTATCCAGCACGTATTCTTTCTTCACTGTAGAAAGCAGTTGTTACTGACTTTACTCGATTCAACTGGCATAAGTTAACTAATTTTCACCTGTACTGTTCCTCATTCGTAATTCGTTCACCTTCTGCAAGGCATGAACAATGAACAATGAATGAGGAACAGTTACAAATTAGACTATACGTCTGTGTACAAAAGGATTATACTGCAAGTGTGAATTTATTGTAAGTAGAAATTAGCTAAATTATGATATCCAATATCCACCTACTAGTGTTTATAGTGTATACGCACGATATGATACATTGTACTCTATATTAAGCATTGTGTTTTTAGTAGCTTGGTTACTTTACTATACTTAAAGAAAATGGAGCTCTCTGAATCTGCACACACAACAAGAAATAGACTAACAATAATAACCAAACGAGGTTAGAATCTCAAAGTTTGAGCTAACTAAGCACACTTACCTAAATAACATGGATACTATAATAACATTATACATATTATAGCATAATAATACGGTTATTATTGAATGCAATTGCCCTCTATTTCAATTTAATGTAGTATATTATCTGTAGCTGTTTATTGTTTATTATTGATGGTAATTAAAATTGCAAGAAAGTTTTTGCAAAATATACAGTGAATTAGATCTTTCACAATTTTTCGAATACATCATATCAACGACCTGGTATTGCTATAATGCATTATAATGGGTACGACTGAAAGTTGAATAAATCGCCTCTTTTTAAACTACGGAAGACGTGTGTTATCATATCACAGATAAAAATGCAGTTTATGAACTTTTGCGTGCAGCAAAATCCTTGTAATGAAATTGCAAAAATCATAATATTTTCATTCATGCAGAGAAACGAGGAAAGATTCTGAAGCTAGCTCTTATCTTTTAAAAACTAAACTAAACTAAGCTTACACTGTAAATACAAAAATACAGTATCATTATTTGTATATGCAGTGTAATTTTATCAGTTTCATGTAAATACTTACTTTTATCAGGTAGCCTCCTGTGACCCGTATACATACATACATATACATAATGCATGTTTGCCTGTTTTCTAGTGACTAAAGGTCGTACGGTATTTGCAACTTGCACACAATTATAAACAAAAAGCCATATAATATAGATATGCCTTGTAAATGTATAAGAGTGAGATCTATACAGAGAAAAGTTTGGAGATAAATACATAGCACAAGTGGATATTTATTTATAGTTTTAGAGGAAAGTGTTTTTACGGAACGAAAAACAAGGCTAGGGAAAAGATGAAACAGAATCATCAACCTTAATCGTCTGTCTTATCTCATGTGATGAAAGTGACTATAGAGTCTTGTCCCTGTTTTCGAGCCCCTCTCCTCAACAGTCGATAT
The DNA here is from genome assembly GCA_034698285.1 of Sminthurinus bimaculatus. Taxonomy (NCBI): domain Eukaryota; kingdom Metazoa; phylum Arthropoda; class Collembola; order Symphypleona; family Katiannidae; genus Sminthurinus; species Sminthurinus bimaculatus. The sequence continues at coordinate 12,488 of JAQIVE010004555.1, read as the reverse complement.
GGCCGAGCGGTCTAAGGCGCCAGACTCAAGCGTAACAGCTTACTCTCTACGAGAGTGTGTGAGCCTTCTGGTCCTCTTATGAGGGCGAGAGTTCGAATCTCTCTGTCGACATAAATTTTTGCACATTTTGAATCCATTTTTTGGCCTATGAGTAACTTTTTTTGTCTGTTTTTTTTTGTATTTTAGGGCATATCCCTTGGATTTATTTATATTTTATATTTTCCAACTTTTTTTTGCTTTATCAAGGCTCAGTCATCACTCTGTTTTTACACACAGCAGCTTTTGCGCATTGGCAACTTACCTTTAGTGTTACAAAATGCGATTCGAATCTCTCTGTCCGCTCTGTCGACATAATTTTTTGCTCTTTTTTGATCTTGGGTTTTTCGAGGAAAGCATTTTTTGATTCCTGGACTTTTGTTTTGTTCTTTTATTTCAAGTACTCATTTAAAGTCAGTTGTGACAGAAATAAGTGCAGGATATATGATTTTAGTACACGTGCAAAATGTGTCTGTTTGAGCAATTTTATTTCATTATTTTCAAGGTGTGTCCAAGGTATATGTACATATTTTGATACAGAGCGTCCCTTACAGTGTCAAAATTCATTTGTACTTTGTACGTTTGTATGTCATAAGTCATAATTAAAACTTATGTATGCATATACAGTCTTGGCCGTTTTCGTTTTTGTTCGTCGCTAAAAAATGTAAGATATTATGTATACAAACATGTTTGCACTTTTCTGTAGTCTCTTCAAACTTGTCGCTACACAATACATAAAACAAAATGTAATACACAATAAATACTTTAAAAAACAGTCTTTTTACAGTCACAGTGATTCCTCTTGTCCTTTTAAACATTTACATTGCCGTCGTCCGTAGTCAAAATGGCCAAGTGAACAAACTGTATTTCATACATGTACACATTTTGGCTTATAAATTTAGAAATTGTCCGAAACCGAAATAGTTTTTTGTCCTTTTTTTCACCACAGTAAGCTATTGTCGTACTTTTTGTCAAAACTTGAGAATTGTGGGCTGTATACTGTATACACTTAAATTATCTTAGACTAAATAGTAATATCAAAATAAAAGTCCTCAATAGGTACTTACTTACCAAGAAAATATTGTTTGTTAGTTATTGTCATTAGTGAATTGATGTACAAACTTAAAGCAAGGTAAAAAACAAGTGAAAATGGAATAAAAACAATAAATTAAATAAATATCATGTATGTACTTTTGTCTAAGTCGTGTGCGTTATAACTATGTGTAAGTATAATTTGTAAAGTTGTACTTTCAAGTCATTTCCCAGCAGTCATATTCCTATGATTATACGATTATAAAAGCGTCATAGGATTTTTCTCGAGTAAAAAAAGTCGATTGAAGAAAGTCGTCGTAAAAAATGTGACTATGTGACGAGGAGTCATCTTAAATCATTAAAAACAACAAGAAATACAATAATATAGGTACATTATAAATTACAAAATCAACAGTTACATAAAAACGAAAAAAAAATCAACAATAAGCAGTGTAACAATAATTTATCTCGTTTTCGCATTTCGTGAAACTATTGACTCTTTTTGGTGGTGACGACGGTCGCCTTATTGCTCTTCTCGGCCGCTGACGACGTTTTCTGGGACCCACTGAACAAAGAACGGATTCTTTGAGCTGGAACTGTAATGCTAGGACAGCTATATTGTTTACAGTTTGAGCCACCCCGAGCTGATTTGAGAGACCGGGAAACTCTGTGGACCCATTTGTTTCCCTTGTACATGTCCATTTTCCTGGAATTCATGTGTCCAAAATATTTTACTTTCATTCAGGAAAACAAAACTTTCGATTTTTTTCAATAATCCTTAATCCTGTTTAATTTTTAATACCTCTGGATCCATTCTTGGGGCAAGTAGGACTTTGAAAATCGCCCAATTTCACAGGTCAGCCGCTCAACACACTCGTCACTTTGCAGCACCGATTTGGCCAAGCGCATGGTTTCACCGACGGGCGAGTAAAGCTCGGACTTGTAACTCCGCTTATTCCCATCATTACTTCCATTAACGTCAATGACGGGGATGGGGATAAAGTAAATGACGAGGACGATGAGGGCAATCCAGAGGATGATGATGGGCAAGATTACGGGAGAAAGCAAGAGTCCGACGGCACCTCGGGCCAGCCAACCGGCTTTCTTTCCCTTGATAAATCCTCCGAGTCCGCCACCAAGTCCCCCGCCAATTCCTCCAAGTCCATCCATCCCTTGTTGTCCATGACCAAGCTCTTGTCCATAACCCATGGAATTTCCTCCGCCCATCATGTGGTCATCATTACCGAGTCCAAGACCAAACATGTCAAAGATTCCCGAGAACATTGAGGTCAAACCGCCCAAAATTCCATCGTCGCCCCCCTGATGATCCTGACCTCCGGCTCCCATTCCACCGAAAGTTTTATCTGAAAAACAAATATTGTCACCATTATTTTTATGCAGGTTCACATTTTAAAATTTAGTCGATAGTATAGTAATCCTTACAAAAAAATATTGACACGATTTTGGTCGAAAATCTTATCAATTTTGGCCAATTTTTGATGAAATTTTGATGAAATATCATGAAAATCTCATCAAAAATGGTCAATGGTCAATATTGTCAAATCTCGTCAAATTTTCATCAAACATCATAAAACTCTCATCAAATTTTGATGAGATTTGATAAGATTTTTTCCAAGGGTTAAGCAAAATTTTTATACCTGTTGCATATGTTGCAAATTGATGCTGAGGGTAATAAGAAGGATATTGTTGTTGTTGCTGTTGCTGAGGGTAGTAAAACTGTTGTTGCTGCTGCTGTGGAAGTTGCTGAATAACGGGTTGCTGCGGCTGTTGTTGCTGAATAGTGTTACTAGTTTGTTGGTTCGGCTGTATATATTGTTGATAATACTGATATTGAGGTTGGGCACTAGGGCTGACATCCTGTTGTCCTTGTCCTTGTCCTTGATCCGCTCCATAAGTCGCTGCATAGTTTGTATTCAAACTCGAGGACGAAGGTGAGGACGGAATTGCGGCCGAGGCCTGTTGACCCGTGACATGATTGTCCACGAGGACATTATGACCTTGTCTCTGCCTCACATTATTATGATGATACTGTTGAGACAGGACAGACTCCGAACCATCGGACCCATGAACTTTGAGGGACCAAGTCTCACACACGAGTGCTATAAAAAGCACTAGAAAAACCTTTAAAACTTTCATTGGAAAAGAAAACTAAAAACTCGGTCTCATCCACAAACTGAATTTTTCCAAAGGTGTTCGTGCACTTTGACACAGTACTTGTAATCACTTGTATATACACACTACACACATACAAACACACACTGATACTTTAACTCTTTACCTTGCACTATATTGTTGAAACGCATCCGATTTTTTTTCCAAGGACACGAGGAGAGCAAACCAAAAGATAAAATGACCACATATGAAACTTGAGCCTCTACTTTTATAAATAGTGTTGACTGTTAGATCGACTGTCCGTGACCCATGAATAATAAGTAAAACTACAGATGATCTGTATAAGCATCTGGTCTCAATATACCCGGAAATCTCTGGGCAAACGGCTAATACATATGATATATGATTTGAATGCTCGAAAAAGAGGCAGAGGGAAGGAAAGGGGAGGAAGAACAATTGATGAGAAAGCCATGACGTGAGGTTGAAAAGTTGAAGCCTCTGATTGAATGGTGATTCTTTATATTATTCCTTATTCCTTATACATAATAATATGCAGGTATTGAATAGTGTATTTTATTCCCTTAATATTTTAAACTGTCATTTTACATGTTATACTTAAGGTGTTTAGTCTGTAGTCTGAACAGTGTACAGTGTACAGTCTAGATGAGCTCCCCGACCCCTCTGGCCTCCGTCTGTTTGTCTATGCAAATTTTCCTTTTCATTGGACGCTGATGGCTACAAAAGTAGACATACTTTGTATGTATATGTATGTATTTGATTTTTGACACGTTGGTGATAATTGAAGGACTTTAGTCATTCAATGGACGTATTTTGGCATTAAAAGGGGTGATAATAATAGTAAATAAATAATATTCAAGACTTGACGTAAAAGTATCAGTTTCTAAAGACATGCAAGTCTAATACGTATTTATTGTTCGGCAAGTCTACAAAATGTAGATACAACATACACAGCAAAAACTTGAAGACAGAGTCACAGTTTAGATAACACACATCACACATGGATGACATATGCATACATACAAACATACAATGTGTAATATTGATTGGTTGATGACTATATAGTTATAATACAAAAATAGCCACACATATAGCGTGTACGATATATTATTATGCATATTATGTATGTTATTTTGAATTCCGCAGCAAATTAGCAGATTTTGAAACGATTTAAAATATTTACATATGAACGAAATAGTTTGACTCGAGACTCATGACTCTCAAAAGTTTTTGACATTTAGTGGTCTATTGTAAACTATTCTATTGTATGTATTTGTACGTAAGTAAATATTAAAGATCCAGTGCATACATAATATCAAGGGAAATCGGGTCAGTAGGGTCGAGATCCTCTCTCGAAAGTAACTATTTTTTACATATCCATTCATTACTGATTACTCATTACTGATGCTGCAATTAGTAGATTTTATTTTATGCTGAATGGATTTTGACAGTTGGCGAATCCTAGATCGTAAATCGTGCAAAGGCCTAGTTCAATGCTCAACGTTTCCTACGTGTGTTTGTATCAGTATTTCTACTGTATAATTAATGTGTAATGCATGAGTACAAATACAAAACGTAAATGAATGTGTATTTTGGTATTCGTATCAATTTTTAAAATGTTCTTTGTTATTTGACATCATTCATGATTCATGGCACCGGAGATGTATTCACTTACATATTATACATGAGCTAGAAGCACAAGTAAAAGCTTACTTTCGTTAACGCGAATAAAAAAAGAGTGGAATAAACGAAAGCAGACGTTTTATGCCTTATGAAAACCACAAGGATGCATAACAAATAACAATATTATACATCATACACAAAGCTAATATTGTCCTGTTTACCTACATTTATAACAGCAGTAATTATTATCGAATCTGTCTGATTGATTGTATCGATTGAACGGTAAAAGTTTAGAAAAACTTCAACTCCTTTTTTACCGTTATGTCTCTCACACACATACAAGGACAAACAAAGGTCTGTGTCTGTAGTCTGTAGTCTGTATAAATGTGTGGGAAGTGGGAAATGGGGAAGAACGTATTTCTACTTTCAACTGAAAACACCATAGTAACGCTGGTAAAACGGATGAAACACACCCCCATTGCACGAGGTACGGCACGGGGTGGAAAGCAACTGCTCCTGGTTTTTTCATGGGCAGATCCACAGGCACAGACTGTGCTGTGAGAGAAATAAGAAGGCACAAAACATACCTGTGAAATAGAAAAAGTGTTTGGTCGACAACCGGCTACGGTCATCATGGTAAAACCCTCTTCACATTAGCATACGCGTAAAACTAAATCCGTAAAACCAACTACAAAATTCTTCTTGGTTTGGCACATAGCATAGTAATACAATAATCTTCTGATCTCAAGGGCCGGTGATAAATAGTGGTAAGCATTTAAGAGCTATCTATACCATGTATAATGTATACGCAATACGCAATACACTCCTACCTGATTTTAAAGAAGCGTACTTGCCAAAAATATGAAGTATTTAATTTGTCGTTTTTAGCAGCATTATCAGCACACCTTTGATAATACACGACAATCTACAATCTACAATATTATGGAGTCCAACAAACTGTCTCATGATGACCAAACATTCCTCATGGAGCTGCGACATAACGCATATCTGGAGAGGGAAGAAGCCTATCACAAAATTAATCAGGAGCTTGAGAAAAAGACGTCTGCCATTATCGATAAAATCGAAAAATATTCCGTATGCACTTGAAATTCTACAAAATAATTGAACGCACATACATCATTTAAATGCATGGCTATAGATTTCTCAACTCTGTTTACATATTCACAGACATTACGCCACCAGCGAAAAACAAAGGTACGAGAAGAATCACAATTACAGCTTCAGCAGCAGTCTTCAGCTGGGAGTGGAGACTGTCATTTTGATTCCTCGCCCCCCTTAGACACGAGCAATAATGAAGCAAAGGCAGATGACAGTTTTGAGCTCATTACGTTATTTAAAGGAGGAAGTGGTGACAATGATCTCTTAAATAGGCAAGTTTATCTCTATCTCCTTATTTGAGCATTAGCATTATTCTGCAAAAATCAACACTTTTTCATGGCGGCTACACTTTTATACCAGAAAGATTTTCTTTCTGGTAAAAAAGTTTAGCCGCCATGCACTTTTTCCATTTTTTGAACTTTTTCGGTTTGTTTTTGCAATGTTCGACTCTCTTTTGTATACTTATTATACAATTTTAGCAGTTAAATATTAGTTATTAGTGAAAGTAAGTTAACAGTTAACATCAAGATAAGTTGAAGCCCTTAAACAGAGTATTTGACTGGTGCATGCTTTCAGGCGTTTGTCGAGTGCTTTGTCTACAACGTCGATGCCCTCATCGATAACGAGTAAATTAAATGCCAACAAACACCGGAGTAAAGAAGCCTTACTGTCTCATTCTGCCCTGCAAATTCCCGGTTCTAGCTCAACTGGAGCCGAAAGGAGACAACAGAGTCGACTTCAAAAGGCCACAGAGTCCGTTGTCAACTGCTTGCAGTCTAAACTAGTGAATTATGAAAGTCGTCTTACGGAACTACATCTGCAACACAGGCAAAAGGTAGCGATAATTAAAGTTCAAATTTGAATCATGAATACGCATTCTTATTTGTTCAAAAATGTCCATGTATTGAGCATATTATTATGGTACATAAATGCAGATTCAAGAAAGTACAATGTTGGAGTCTAAAGTCAGAGCTTTGGAGGAAGAGCGAGAAAGACTTTTAAGGACTGTCGTCTCACTTCAAGGTTCCTTGGACAAGCAGACAAAAATTGTCGAGGCAGCAAAAAGTAGTGCAAGTACAAAGTCTCACGTTGTAGACTCCATGAAAAAGGTATTTTGCCTCATGCAGTTTATTATTTCCACACATTTCAGTTTCTTACTGATAAATACTTAAGAAAATCAACAGTAACAATTAATAATCAATTTTTGGCGTTTTATTACAGGAAATCGAATCACTAAAACGGGAGAAAAAGCAAACTAATGCACAAGTTCAATCGTTAATAACGCGACTAAACCGTACAACTGAAGAAAATGAAAGGCTCAAATCTCAAAATAAATCGGTTAATCTTCACTTACGGGTGAGCTTTTCGTTAGCATCTTGCATTGTATATTGTATAATACATTTTTAGCCAGTGAAATTGTGTTGGTTGACCTTAACGAAAATGTTTAAATTATGGCCAAAAGGAGGTTCAAGCGGAGACTCGTTCTAAATCTGAAGAATTGTCTGGAAAAATTTTGGGCCTCGAGCAAGAAAGGACATTACTCAGCTCCACTGTTGCTAAACAGGCTCACTTACTCAAAAATCTCTGTGTTCAAAAAGTAATTTTAGAAAAACTTGTCAACTCCTGTCCTAACTGTAATTCTAAGAATGATTCTGAAAACCCTTCCAGTGAAAAGTGAAAAGTAACTCTGTTTTGTGCTTTGCTTCTGCCACTGGAAACTATTAACTTTCTATCTTATTCTTACCTTGTTGCTTTCTTCATTTTCCTTATAATATTACTTCGCTCATTGTATTTACTTTCACTTTCCTGTTCATGAATTCAACTTTCTATACTATATGATTTCGTTTTTTTCTTCTTGTATGATGCATGGTAATTGCTAATTAATGTTGATTTGCATTTATTTTGTAGAGACCTGTGAGTCTAGATGACAAAGTTTCAAAATTATACTGATATCCTTTTCTGTGCCTTCTTTCCTGGGATCCTGATTACTTGTTGTATACAATTTGTTGCCTACCCATATTTTAAAATATTCTTAATTTAATGACTGATACCACCACTCGTTTTCTTCCTTTTAATCTTTCCTGTTAAAATATGAAGACTATAAAAAACAAAACGACATGAACATGATACAAGTGCTAGTTTTTTATGCGTGTCAAGTGTAAGTGATAAAATTTGACATTTATAATAGTATACAGAATACAAAAGAAACTAAATGCTTTGAACAATACTGTAGAGAAAGTACATTCCAACCTAATAAAAAAAATGCGGATAAAATAGACGAATAAATACTGAAGTATAAATCTACTCGAAACATTTTCTATTTTATGCCAGAAATAAGTAAGATTAAAAACCATTTGTATTCGTATAGTGTTACTTTAGTGTTTTATTTTTTATATGAAAAGGTTTTAATATTTCGCAATAATAATAATAATAATCAATAATAATGTTTATAAGTAGATATATTTATTAATTTATGTAACAGATAACTAATTTTGATTCATCGCACATTTCAAGCATCGTATGATACACGATGTCATTCAGTTGACTAAAAAAGTACATTCTTCAGATATTTTGAAACCAGTGATTATAGTAGTAACATCAATAATCAATCATTAGTAAACAGTAATTCCATAAAATGCCGAAGAATATTAAATGAATTGCAATTTAAAACTACTTAAAAAACTCTCATACTTTAGGCTAAACTGGTTGGTTGATTGGTTTTTCCAAAAGTGCGTACTTAATACAATACCTTTCCATGCATCTATACGAGAAAGTTGATAAATACAACATGAAATCCATCAACATCGTGTGTGTAACGTTATTTTACAAACGGAAAAGATATTATAGCGATAATTAACCATTATGTTTTACTTTATTTTCCAAATTTCAATCTCAATAATAATATAAATCAAGTAATAGTAATAATATCTAGTAAACTTTTGAGTGCTCTGAGAAAAAGTCTCTTGGCCTACATGCTTGCCACTAGAGGATTCCTCAAAAGGTCCACTCTGTTGTAACAACAGAGTGGGCCTCTGGGTAATGAACATCTTTGACTCAGAACCTCAAATTTACAATACAATACAAACCTAATAAACTTTTAAGTGTTTCCTTTATACAATGAGGTTTACCTACGTTATTCAAGCCACACGTAATAATCGAATGAAAATTCAAATTGAATAATATAATGTTTCGGTTTCAAAATAATGTTAACTAGCACTCATACTTTATTATAACTATATTTAGAATATTATATTTATCAGAGTAGATCTTTCATACGATTCCTGGCGGCTTACATTTTCGGAGTGTTTATAAAATAATGTTTCTTTTTTTTCGACCAGTAGTAGGGTTATTATGCAATGCATAAAAAAATATTTATGCCAGATACGAATAAGTGTCCTTTTGTCCTTCTCGTCGTTCTAAATATTCCTTCTCAATCAAGATGTCAATGCATTTCTACAAAAAAAATGAATAGAAATACTGATTATCATATTATCGCATACACTTCATATTTCATACAATATCCTTACTTTACAATGCTTCCAATTTACACCATAGTGACAAGTCGGATCGGGAGATACTTTTCTAAATATTTGGCTTGCTGTTGCATTTTGTAACCCCTTTGATAACAGTGATACAAATGCAAAATAATAGGTAGATAAATTTGTATGAATGAAAAATTAAAGTATGGTAGTTAACCCCTTTACATCAATCATGTTTTTTAGCATTTACTTTGTATCAAAAAGTTACCAAAGGATGCGAAAATATTTTTAGCTAAAAGTACCTCCGATATGCGACTTAAAACACCATCACAATAATTTAATTTGCATAATTTATTTATAGTAATTTAAAAAAGTTATTGATACCTTAATAATCTGTATTTTTGGATTGAAACGGGCTGCAAGTTGAGTTATTACTTCCGACACCAAGTTTTGATGTTTGATAACTTTTCTCATCTTCATAATTCGGACGATAGCTGCTTGAATTAAAAGTTTTCGGTCTTCTTCAACTCCTTGTTGAGCCTGCTCCTGTTCTTGTTTTACTTCAGCCTTGAGAGGTATATTAATATTAACACGTAACTTTTTGTTTTTGTATTCTTTGAACCACGTTACAACACTATCATCTTTTAATTCATCATCAGAATCCGTGCAAAGTAGTAACTTTGCTTTAAAGAAAATTCCTAGAACCTGTATTTAAAAGATAAAAATAAACAACAAATTACACATCAAATTGTAGCGTAAACAGTAATTACAAAAATATAAGTACTTCGTGTTACAATTCAGTTTAATCAATTGATACAACGTATTTAAAAAATCAAACTGGCTCATTTCAAAATTAACTCCAATTTAAGATTTAACAGGAAGCTAAAACAGTTTTCCTCACCTGATGAAGTATATCTGATTTAAGTTTAGTCGATTCGGCTATTTCAGCGACAGTATAAGAATCATTTGCATTGAACATTAAAAGAATAGCCATTTGAAAAGTAGATGCTTGGAAAATGTAGCGGTTTTTGGTATTCTTGTAACTATTAGCGATAATTTCGCCTTTAGACCGATTGAAAAGCCAACTCAACTTTCTTCCATTATGCTTTCCACCGTAAAACTCGTTGAATCTGTTCACACTAGTTTCGAGCTATGTAAACACAAAACAAACAAGTTTCTTAGATTATTATTTATTATTTACACAACACCCTTCGAATCTGAAATACATATTCTACTTTCATGTAATAAATCTCCTGGTTTATTGATTTTATATTTTAGTAATATGGGCAGTACAATCGTAGTGACAAAAAATTTGCAACAAACCTCAGAAGGAAGCGCAAATTCAACACACTGGGTGAATGGCCACGATCCAGAGGATAAAACTTGAATATTGAAATCCAAGCCCAAGGAGACGTTGAGACCGGTTAAGTGGTTTTTGAATTCATCATTTAAATCTTTGAAAACAAGACAAGAATACCAATAAACGTCATATTATCATCGTGATACATATACATTGTACATAATAGGTAGAATAACAGTAAATAATTCTTTATAATAGTGCTCCACCCGGATTGTAGTTACATCCCTCAAAACAGATTGTTACATGACAAAGAGATTATGATTTCAATGAAAATTGCTAAAATTCTTAGCAAAATTTGACTTTAGTTTTTTGGTCAAAATCTCATATCATTTGATGAGATTTCTTTCCAAGGGTTGTATTTTTTACATTTTAATAATTTTATGCAAACGCAAAACTCCGTAACTATCACGCGGCTGGAGCAATAATATGTAGAAACACGTCAGTCTGTATTGCAAAAAATGGATATTAGAAATTAAAATGAAAGTACACTCACCCTTTGAAAGTCCAATATCCTACGGAAACACCAAGAACACAAAGTTAAACAAGTGCAATAATTTAATCGCAAATACAATATTTAATTTTTAATGAGTATTTAATTAAGTATGCGTAGCTCCCATAAAAAATGGTACGTACCTGATACATGCGTTGTAACTTAGAAGTATACTCATAACCACAAGCCAGTTTTAGTTTACCGATCATTGATGACTCTGCTTCATCACTAGCAGACATGTGTGCTACAAGACGATTAGCTAACATTTTGCTATAGAATTTCTGGAAAACGTCCTTATCCTCGAGATACTTAAACACGATCATCTACAAAAGAAATAACACAAATTTTGAATAAATTGATATTTGCTCATAATGTGACAAAGATGTAAAATATTCTACCTACAACGTATGTATAATGTGCTATTTCATGTGATTTAGATTTTTTGCATACTCACCACTTGATTTAAGGTATCTTCTAGTTCCTGGTCTTCTGGACTTTTATTCGTCTGTTTTACAAAGAATGCCACATATTAGATTACTTGTTTTCATACAAAAATCGAAAATATATATGCATTTGAATGCCAACACTGAAGTAATACCTTTTTCAACAAGAGATCACAATAACGTGCTAAGAGCTCAGGAGACCTCTGGGTCGTATTACTGAACCTGATTGTAAATAACAGAAAAAAAATCGTGTGTTAATAGATCACAATACATAGTGATTTCTCTTTCTAGAAAGAGTTGCTTCAAGCTTCAAGTAAAAGCTAAACATGGAGCTTTGGAGGTGGATTAAAAAGGGCATCTCAATTAACTTACTTAGTCACGGCGTTGTTATTAATAAATTTCCCACACGCTTTGTCAAGAGCTGCGACGAACCCAGAGTCATTCTTAAATGCTGTTACTACCAGCTTGTTGTACTTTTTATGAACCTCGAGTATCGTATTCACATACTGTTTTGAATCCTAAAACAATTTCAAATAAAAAACTATTTACATTGTACATACATGCAACACTACTGATATCAAAACGACTACAATCACAGCAAAACAAATGATCTTAGGATTCCATCAAAACCCGTGCCTAAGATACGGGACTCTACGTTTGTGTAAACAGCTAATTCTGTAATTTTTAATACAAGGAATGTAAAAACTTACAGAATAACGTGCTTACACAAGGATAGGTACAATTTAAAAATATTT